>VZUI01054909.1:0-24678 GCA_013401135.1 Cettia cetti | reverse complement strand
TTATTTTCCTTTTTCTTTTCATTAAATAGTCTTTCTAGTCTAGAGCCTCTCACTTCGTTTTCTTTCAAACCACAACATTACCAACATTTGAGTTTGCTGCTGTCACAAACAGTGCTGTACCCACATACCCACAGAGAACATTCTGTCTCAAAACAAAAAAAAAATCTCAATTGAGATGTGTATTCTGGGGGGAAAAGGAATCTGATCCTTTTCCAGCAGCAAGGTTAAAGGTGTTAAAGAGGTGGAGTAACACAGCCTGGGATTTTCTCCTAGGTTTCTTGCTGTTTGCTGTTGCAGACATTTGTTATACCCTGCACTAGTCTGGTTGTCCTTTAAGATACCTTCTCATTACAACAGCACTCTCCCTTAGTGAAAATTTCTTAATGAAGATTTCTTCATGAAGATTTCTCAATGAAAACCCTTACTTCAAGGTCCCAGTAGGTTGCTCTTTATTTACACAGCACTCCAAACCCTTTCATTGTCTTGAAGCGTCATCCTGCTTCTCCTGAGGGCCTGAGGAAAAAGAGGAGGTAAGAGAAGAGCAAATGCCCACACCCTTGATTCTGACAGCACTTTCTTAGGGCTGCAAGAGGAGCTGGGGGCAGTTCCCTCGAGGCACCATCCTGTGGTCATGAGTGGAAACCTCACTGGGTGCATCCTGACCTGAGCCATCATGAGAGCAGTCTGGTGTGTGGTGTGGCTCCATCCTTGTTGCTACCTCCTGCAGTTCTTCTCCTGCTGCCCAAAAGCATCGCTGTAACCAGGAGCTGCAGCTCCACAGGTCTCCAGATTGATCCCTGTGAAATCATTCTGGCTTTGCTGGAAGTGGCAATGCTGTGCCTGCAGAGCAATATGTTCCAAAAGCCAGCAAAAGGGCTACGCTGGAGTCCCAGACCTGCATTGCTCATCGTCTGCAGTGCTGATACTTCTGTGTGCCCAAGTACCCACCCCTGGGTTTCACAGCAGGAGTTCTTTCTCATATAATGATATCCCTGGAAAAGTGCAAATCTTCAGATTCACACATGCACTATGACAGGTGAGATGGGGAGACTGGACTGGCTGGAAAGAGATGACACTGTGATGACACTTGTAAAAAGAGAGGAATCCATAGGGTTGTATTATTCCAAAGAGAGGAGTTCATTGGCAGATTACCACTGCCACCACATAGAAACTTGTGCCTTCTGGCTCTGCACAGATCTGTTTAACCTTGTGAAGGTGCACAAATGATTCAAAGAATCATAGACTAGAAGCTTTTGATGATGCTTTCTTGCTTCCAGCTCCTGGAAGCATTTTGCTCACCAAATATTAGCTTGATTTCAAACTCGGAGACATCTTGTGGGAGACCAGAGCAGCAGGCTGTGAATACTTGAGGAGGTTCATAAAGCATCCCTGGCCTGGCTGGCCAGAGGGCCACAGTGACCAGGACCAGGGCTGCTAGAGCTGTCCAAAACAGACACTGCCAGTGCAGTGTGGAAAGGAGTGTGTCTTCCTCTGTGCTCTCCTCAATCTCCTGGAGCAGGTGAATCATCTCCTCACGCAGATACACCTCACGCTCCAGCATCTTTCTGGCTATGGCCATGTCTTTTGGGTTATCCTCCTTCAGGACAGGCTGGACAGCCAGCAGAAGCAGAAACAATGTTGCTGCTAAGGACATGGCCTGAAGGAGGTGAGAGGAAACGGAGCTCATCAGGGTGGGAGAGAGTAGGGAGCTGAGGGTACCCAGCGCATCCTCGAAGTCTCTCTGGGCACTCAGCTCTCTCTCTGGGTTAGAAACACCCCTGGGCATCACCCTGGTCCCCCATCCAGCCCAGCCTTTCCCCTTCACGACAACTTGCCTGTTGCCCAAGTCCAGCTGAAGTGGGGCTGAGGCTGCCTGTGGATACCCCTGTTGACAAGTCCCATTGTGCCCTGTCCTGAATGATGTCACAACTACAAAAGCCTCATTTCCTGGTTGACAAGATGATGATGGCCCTGGTGACAGCTTCCATTGTGAGCTGTCCCCAGTGATGACATAGCCATCAGAGTGATATCACCCAGCTGGAAACCCCAGCCTTTGTCCCACCCAGTTCAGCAGGTCCAGGGCATCATCACACCAAGTGCAAACCCTCCTGAGGAATGAGGTCCCAGGGGCTCTCTGCACAAAAGGGGCAGACCTCCAAAGCTGTAAATGAAACAAAATGCCAGTTGTCTCCCTGGTGCAAGTGTAAAAGAATTACTACTATACCATGTCTCTCCAAGTGCCACTTGTATTTTAAATTCCTCTAGGGATGGTGACTCCATCACTTCTCTGGATAGCCTGTTCTTCAGTTCCCAATAACCCTTCTGCAGAAGAAATTTTTCCTTGTATCCAGCTTAAACTTCTCCTAGTGCAACTTGAGGCTGTTTCCCTGTCCTATCACTTGTCACCTAGGAGAAGAGACCAACCCCCACCTGGCTAAGTACCCCTTCTGGCTGGACTTAGAAACAGACCTTTAAATTAGATTTGGTAGAGAAAGGGGATGTACTCCCAAGAGTCAGAGTGGAGCCAGAAAACACCAACGTTTTAGGAAACAACAGGGAAATACCCATAAATGGGTGCATTTACAGAGCTGGGCTGGGCAAGAGGTGTGTGTGAGTTGTGCTTTGTGTTAAGGAATGTGTTGATTGTGAAGAGCTGAGGAATAGCTGAGGAACAGCTGAGTCTGAGGAACAGCCAGGAGAGGCTGAGAGCTTGTGGGCACAAACCAAAGACCAGATGAACAAGAGGGCACCTTATGCTCAGGGTCTGCTCCAGGGGTCTGACCTGCTGGCCCTGCTGGTTCTCTTGTTTCAGCCACAGCAGCATCTTGCTCCCAAGCTTTCATCCTGGTGGGGGTTTCAATTCTCCAGGTTGTCTGCTGGGAGGGCAGCACGGCTGGATCTGAGTGATTCGGGAGACTCCTGGAGAGTGTCGGGGAGAACTTGTTGGTCCAGGTGCTGCCAGAGGAAAAGTGTTACTGGGTCTGGTGCTCATACACAAACAAGCTGATCAGAAGTTAAGAGTGGAGCCGCCTGGGCTGTGGTGGCTGCGCCCTGGGGAGTTTGTGATCCTGAGGAGCACGGGCCTGGTGAGGAGCAGAGTTAGGACCCTAAACTCTGGAAGAACGAACTTCCAGCTCTTTAAAGGATTCACATAGGAGCAGTGGGCAGATTTAAATTGTTTCACAGCCCTGTGATTTCGAGGAAAACTAGAGGCAGGATTTGAGTAGAATAAGAGACATTTACTTCAGTGAAGTTTTCTTGCTTTTCAGGCTTCCTTTATACCTGCTACAGAAGCTCTGTTATTTGCTTTTTCTCCACATACAAGATTGGATTGAACGTAATGATTTTTCACAGATGTGGCAGACATCCCTGCTGCTCTTCAGCCTTTCTGATAAATCTGAATACAGTATATCCTGCAAGATACATGATTCTGTTGAAAAATGCTTAGTCTCCAAATGTCCCCCCTAGTAGGTTTTGGAATGACTGTAAGTAACAACAGGCTAAATTTATCTATAGTGATATTTCACAGTTTATGAAGAAAAGGTATGATGAATTAATTTTTCCTGAAAACCCTTGGTAAAAATATTACAGTGAACTAATTCCTTTCATAGAAAACCATTCAATTTTCTTGTTTTTTCCTAGAAGTCAGGAAATTTCCTTTCTTTCCCTTCGCACCATCAGTTTTTTGCCTCATTCAGTTGCTTTCTGATGTTGTCCTCAAAAAAATACTTTATTCCCTTTCCTTGTAGTTTTTGGATTAAAAACATTTAATAGAATACAATAATTAGGTCAGTTCAGATACTGTTGGCTCTCAAATTACATATTCCTTACTTTAGGAAAGGGATAGACATAAGCATGAAATGGAATCACTTTGCCTTAAATTGAGAATGTCTCTTTAAAAATATTTTGTGAGTCTCAAGTAATGTTCACAGTTGGTGAAATGTCACTGATTTTATTTTAGTTCCATCAGAGTGAGGAAAGATCCCTTAACTAATTATATTTTCCTGAAAGTACTTAAATAACATTTTTCTCAACGATTGTTTGGACTTCTTTGTCTCCTCTTCCATACTGTATTATAAAACAAACAGATGAGTAATTGTGTAATATAATTTTGATTAAACCATGAGAGATAAGACATTTAGAGTTTTTTTGCCATTTAATCTATTACATTTGCTGTTCTCAAAAGTTTCATATCAAAAACAACTCATGGCCACATTTCTGTGAAATTTGTGAAAAAAATGCACTCCTACACAAATTAACATAATGACTCCTGTCCCTTAATTAAAAATAATTATCTTCAGGATGCACAATGTAAGTTGTTGGTAACCAGGAACATACTGCCTATTGTGTTAAATATTGGACAAGCTGTCTGAAACATTGTGAATGGTTTTATTTTCCTCAGGATTTGTCTGTACTGCACATGGCAGGTTCATACAGACCTACTGGAAACCAACTGGCCATGGCATCAGAGAGGTTGGAGCTTCTTGGTGGTGAGGGCTGTGTGAAGTACCAGGTTGTCACAGTTACATGCCCCTGGGATTTGCACTTACTAAAGTTATTTTGGATATATAGTACAGGCAAACAATTTTATGAAGTGATTTTTTGGGGGCAGAATAAATGAAATAATGGGTAATTGGTTTTCCTCACTACAGCAGTCCACTATTCCTGAACTCTTTGACTTCTAGAGCAATAAAAGAACACTTTGGATATTCTCTAGCCCGCCTTGTAAATGCAGATTAATAAAGGCAGAGCACAGCTCTTTTATCCAGTGTTTTTGCAGGGCTGCATTCTCCCTTTGCTGCTATGACCATCAGGAAGTAAATGGCTAGCAAAGTGCCTCCTGGAATACAGTTTCAGGTGAGGAATTATTAGTTAGCTAGCAAGGGTCACAATCCCTGAGTTTTGTGAGCAAAAGCTGGATGCAAACACACATGGACTGACCCTTCTGCAGAGCATCCTCTGCACTACCCTGTGGAAATATCAGTGATAGCAAAAAGCTTCCATGATAGCATTTCCTGCATGGATTTGTTTACAACGAACATAGTCTGTAAATGCTCTTAGAGGGGAACAGCCTGAAAGAGGGAAGACATGAAGGAACCAGTGTCTAGTACCAGAGAGAACTGAAGAAATGCCTATAGTCACCCAACACTGAGCCCAGCAAATGGTCAACAAGATGAATAAAAGGATGGAGAAAATGATCACCGAATCCTGGAATGAGTTGGGTTGGAAGGGATCTTAAAGATCATCTAATTCCGATGATGGGCAGGGACACCATCCACTAGACCAGGCTGCTCAGAGCCCCATCCAACCTGGTCTTGGTGCATGAGGAAAAAGCCAGCTGGGCAGGAATTTGCTCAGCCTGGAGAAAGGAATGACCTTTTCAATTCAAATGCATCTATGAATACCCACTAGAAAACACAGCCAGACCCTCCATTCATATGAATATGGAAAGGATAAGATGCAACAGAAAAAAATTGCAGCAAGAGTAATTCCGATCAGGTATAAAAAGACCCAACCAGTACTGTTGCAATCCCAGAGGGGTTCTAGAACCTCTTTGGAGATACTCAGAGTTTGACTGTGCTGAGGAACCTAATGTAACTGCTTTAAGCACTGGAGTTGGACCAGATGAGCTACATTATTCTGTTTTTCTAAAACAAAATCCATCACTAACCTGATATGTATGATAGCAGTGATATCCCTACCACAGGGCTCTGAGAGCAACTTGTAAAGCAACAGATGTACTTCAAAAATTTGAAATGCTGGCAAAAGGAACTTGAAGAAGAAAATTGCTTACAAGAACAAGACTAAAATGAGCGAACAAGACTGAAAAGAAAGAATAACAGGCCACATTAAAGGCACTGTCTAATTCTGGCAATAGCAGCCCTGACACCCCGCTGACTAATTTAGACTTTATTTAGCCTTGATGAGGCAGTGACACTGGGGATAAAGCGGGAAGGGTCCAGCTCTTAAGGCTTTGGCAGTTCTCAGGTTTCCTAGGGGTTTAAAGACACTCAACACTTCCAGGGAGAAGTGGCAGATTTTAACAAGGCAGAAAAAAAGCCCAGTGAGCAAACAACTTGGGAAGTTACTGTTTCATGATGTTCTTTCCCTTAATGCTTCTTTTACTTATTATTCATGACTCTTCTAATTTCTGCTGCCTATTAATTTTTCCAATGCCTTCTCCAATCACATACATCCATTTCTTCTAGGATGTTACACATGGTCTGTGAGAAGACAAGAAATAAATACGCCTGGTAGTTATGTTGATTTCAGGATTCTTCTGTCAGTATCCATCTTCTCTGTTCATTTTGCTGCTGTACAGAGTCTAAAGAAACATCTGATTATATTCTTTATGCCTAGGTACAGCTCTTAAATCAATTTAACTGAATAATCAAATCAAAGTGGGGAATTTCTGTTTCTTGTGTGATGCTTTGGGATTAGATCTGTGATGACATTTTTTATAGATACAGAAGCCACCATCTGTGTCTTTTTACATGGAATCTGAGATAATGTGCCTTAAAGGCAAGGGGATTCTAAACAGATTTCTAAAAGACAGCAGATTTCTTAATAACCTTGCCTACAACAAAGGAAAAATTATGTTGTTCACTGTTATGATTTCTGCAAAACATAAAGTAGAAGAAAGGTGGTGGATGCTGAAGATAAAGAAGTTGAGTTTATCTGTGCTCTGGATTCTTCTTGTGTCCTTGGAAAAAGTGGAACATCTTAATGAACAAGAGCAGAGTGCCTGCCACTAGTAACTGCACATCTAACCTATAGGGAAACGCAGTGTAAATTTTAACTTCACATGCTAAGTTCAGTGTGACTGATTCCTCCTGTCTTAGGCTGATGAATTACTATTATCAGGAGGTTGCAATCTTGTCTCAGTTGCTGTGATTCCATGGCATGCCATGCAATAACTGAATGGGCAGAAACATAATCCATTGAGATGAATACTCATTTCTTAACATTAAAAATAGAAATATATATTCCCCTTTCCATTACAAACTCTTCCTACAGGGTACAGAAATCTGTAAGTTTAATCTGCAAGTACTTCAGATACAATATTGAGCCACAAAGTACTAGTAAAGGCAAAAATATGCTCCCTATATTAATGCAAGTTTTCTTGAAGCAAACTTTGAAGTTTGCTTCAAGAAAACTTGAAGCATGAAAAGTCTGGTGAGCAGAGTTGAAAAAAAATCTGGTGAGCAGAGATGAATAAAAATCTGGTAAGCAGAGTTGAAAAAAAAATCTGGTGAGCAGAGTTGAAAAAAATACCCATCTTTGATGGTCTCATCTGAGAGTAGGGAGGGAGCACAGCACACATGAATCTCACACAGGTTTCTGGCAATATTTTCCTGGTGAGCCTCATCATGGGGGACTTGGGACTTCCTACTGTTTTGCTAGAGCAACAGACTGCTTTCTCACCCAGAGACTGAAGGAGCACTAAGACATTTTTCAGTACTTAGAAACAATTCTACTGATGTTTACTTCCCAAACATCACATAAGTCATTAACTGTTACTGAAACAATCATACATTCAGGAAAGCACTTTGGAATAATAATATAGGTGTGTTGAGAAGTAACTGTGCCATCCTTCCCTTGCATTCAAATATGTTCATCAGTCTTTGTTTTAGGGAATGTAAACAGGAGGCATTCAAGCTTTTCAGGGGACATGCTCTGTAAAATTAATTCTTGTAATATGGGTAAGGTTTCCTTTGGGGGAAAGGAAATAAGTGTGCACAGCAGCATATAAACACCAGAGGAAATTTAATCAGCCTGAGAGAGGCAAAGGAAAACAAGTTTGTTTCAATGCTGGAAGTTTCTCAGAACTTCAAAACTCTCCATAGTGCTGAGAAAGTTCAGGAACAGCTCAGTGAAAGGATGGTGTCAAATCCACAGCTACAGCCTCAATTTACAGTCTGAGCATTAAGCACAGCAATCCTGTTTTACTGACCAGGTAGAGGATATTGCTGCAGATTGCTAGCAGAGTGGCATCAAGGCAATTTTTTACAGTTCTTTTCAAATCAGATGACTGAGCACCATGTTAGCCAAGTTAGAGCAGTGCACAAAAGTTAGCAGCTGATGCAGTTTTAACATTTTAACCCAAATCTGTATTAGCTGGAACAAGATGTTTCCATTTGACCATAGGTGCTTCAAGCATATCAGTAAGTGCAGCTATTTCTTCCAGCACGTACATATTTCCCAAAATTTAGATAATCATTTGCAGATTTACCCCATCCCATTCTTTCCACAATAAACAGTTTATTGGATTAATTACACCACAGACCTGTCTGACAAAACCACTAGCTCTGGGAATTTTCCTCCTTGTTCACAATTTGAAAGTTTGAATGTAATTTCTGATTTATTTCCTTTATTTAGTAAATGTATTTTGCAGAAAAAGAACTACAGCAGAACCCTAAGTGTTTTGGAAGGATTTTAGAGGGCTAGAGAAAAAGAAGTATCTGGAAAGGTGGTCAGTTGGAAAACAGATCAAGGCTCCACAGGGTATGAAATAGAAAGATATGAAGACAGCATATGTTGGAAGCAGTGATGCACTGCACTTGGTCAAAAGAGCACTTGAAGAAATAGCAAGATGAGGGGGAAAAAAAGAGCCAGGTACTTTTTTCCTCTGTATTGCTGTTACAGTGAATCATTAAAGTCTCTTAAGACACTCTTTAAAACCTTATTAAACAGGCTTTGGGTGCTCTAGTTAATGCTAGTTGGCTCTCTGTTCGAATGATGGTAGCTTGAGGAGTTTTTAAGAGACTCCTTCAGCAACCTGAAAGAATGAGGTTTTTTTGTCACAAAAAGAGATGGAATACATTGCAGGAACTGAACAAAAGGACTGTTTGTAAGAGAGGAGTCACAAGAGCTGTATTGTTCCTTTAAAAAGCAATCAGGAGTTGGTTTATCTAGAGTTTAAAAAAAATGAACAAAATTTTAGAGGTTTAATTAAAAATAATTTTGATCTTTTATTGAAACTTATTTTAGTAGCAGTCTCACTGCATTCATACCACTGCTATTATTATTGCTGGGAAAGTAAGCATGTTCAGTGGTTCACTACAGCATGCTGGCTTCACAGAATATGTTCTGAAGAAAATGTGCTTTCATAGCAATGCATTGCTGGAATCACATGCAAACATTAGACCCATAGAATAATATGGAGTTGCAGTTACTTGAAGAACTAATTACAGCTTGTAACTGTTGGGTTCTTTAGCATCAGAAAAACTAGGAAATACATTCAGTAAAATCAGAGTTGTGATGATATGGGCACTAGCTTCAAGAGGTCAAAATAGGAGACCATATTCTATGTATGGCTCTGCTCTTATTTGCAATTCATAGAGTAGCTCTCATGTGTAAAAGCTCCCAGGTGGATTTCTTTTGTTTTGTTCTGTAGAACTATATGTTTAAATAGATCTAGAAGTAAATAAAAAATACATATACATGTGTGGGAACATGTGTATGTTTAATTTTATGTTTCAAGTAGCCTTCTGTTAAGATGGTGGCATCTTTGGGTTCAGGTGGATAATGATGACTGTAAGAGATGCAAAATTGCTTCCCAAGAGAGAAACCTGAGGATTACAAACTATGTGGAATATTTTAGGATCACCTATAAAGCAGCAAGGAAAGGCTCACAGTTTAGAAAGTCACTTAAACTTGTATATAGATTAACATCTCATTTCCATTAAATGGAAAATATTTACTGTGTACTTTTCCCATTAATGGTTTTATAAATTGTCTAATCTACTTTTCCCAGTATGGGAAATTGGAAGGAACTAAAATGAAATAAAAATCAGAAATGAGTGCAAGGTATAGTCAGGAGATAATGATGTCTATTACATCTAGGTCTAACACATGTATTCTTTCTTCCCAAAATTGTAACTGAAGAAATGGTGGGCAAGTCCAGCCCAACTGCATGCTACATCATGGTAGAACAGCCTATTTCCACAGAGCCATGTATTGTGACTTGGAGGGAAAACTACTTTCACTACCTTTAGACCACCTTTAGGTTGATGTACTTCAGGTTATATATGTTAGCCCTGCATCCCAGTTCTGGAAAATGTGTTTAACCAAAGCTGTTCTACTAATGAGAGTGGAGCTTGGCATCAGAGTGCTCTGGTGGTCCTCACCCTGTGACACAAGGGGATCTTGGCAAGTGGGTGCAGTCAAGGGAAAAGATGGTTTGCACTGCTGGGGCTGCTCTTGGCAGCCCTCTGGCACCCCTGGAGTGGGCTTAGTTTCCCTGAAGCACAGAATCTGTATACAAGCAGCCTTCAAATCAAAACCTCAGGTGTTTCAGTAAGCTCAAATAACTGGCCTCAGGACGTTTAGGTTCTGGGGACTTGAGTATGCTGTTTGTCTTTGCTCTTCTTTGGTGAATTTTGGCACAGAATGCAAGAAAAGTTAAGTCAATGGAGTCTTGGGATGATTCTGAATTTTGAATGCTGGTTTTCCTTCATTTTAATCCCATATGGAAGTAGTGATCCTGGCCCTGGTGAATTTAATAGCAAGAATTCCACAGACTTTAGCAAGGACATGACTTCTCAGAGAGACAGTGCCCTTCCACCACTAACAGCTTCATGCAGCTAAGAATTTAGAGGCAGGTCATAAAAATATATAGAAAGGAGGTTACATTCCCAGAAAAGAATCACTGAAATAGTTTTGAAAATGATTTTTCCAACACTAATAAAGAAAATGTAATAGACCATTTTATGCTCCTGTCCTTAGGCTATGCCTTATACCATGATCAATATAAAAGGAAATTATATTTCCTTGATTACTCATTCAAGCAGAAAATGAGTTCTGTTACCTGAAAATTTAGAAGTTTCCCAAGTAATTGGATAGCCTTTGTACATTTTCAATTTTTGATGTTATTGGGTAGTTCATGTTATTTACTAAGATGTTTTAGTCTAATCATTTTTTTACAGGTTAAAATACCACTATTACAGAGGGAACATTCTCCTGACAGTGGAAACCATTTAACAAATTAGATGCTGAATGCAATTTGCTGGTCAGCGATGCAGAATATACAATGCATGTGCAAGAAATAGTTTAAATATCAACTAGAAACTACCTATGTAAATTACACAAAAGGATCCTGCATTGTGCTGGCACTTTCTCCTTCTTCCAAGAGTGCAGAAGACACTGGCAGGAATAATTTGAGCAAATAAATTGTATAGAAATCTATTTGCTCCAGAATTACAGGTTCTTCTTTCAGTGCTGAGCGCACTTAAAAAAAAATAGAGTTTAGGATTTGAAGGAGAGTGGATTTACCAGGCATATTCATCAATTCTCTCTGGTACTCATACAATAGTCATCAGTCCTGAGGGCTGTCTGCCAAAGACAGGCTGGTACCTTTCAAAGTGTTTGTAGGGAAGATCTGCCACCTTGGTTTGCCAGAGTGTCCCTAAGGCACCTTAGCCCTGGTGTGGGTTTGGGCTTGTGACTAGTGCACGGCAACAACAGCAAAACAGCTGTGACAAAGGGACGTCTCCCAGTTCCTGCACCTGCTGAAGTTTCAGCAGAACCGAGGTTTAACTTCAGCCAGCACATCCCCACTCACTCACTCTTTCTTCCCCCCAGCTGGTGGGATGGGGAGAGAATCAGAAGAGTAATAGTGAGAAAACCTGTTGGTTCAGATAAAGACAGGTTGATAGGGAAAGCAAGACACCCACACAAGCAAAGCAAAACAAGGAATTAATTCACTGCTTCCCATAATTTGGCAGGTGTTCAGCCATCCCCAGGAGAGCAGGGCCCCATCACATGTAACAGTGAGTTGGGAAAAAGAGAGTTTTGTTTTCCAGTTCATGTCCAGAACCACCAAAAAGAAAATCTGTGCCTTTCATCCTCCTGTTTCTCCTCTAATCCATTTCTGACATCTTCAGGCATCGGGCTCTGGTGTTGTCTTCTTGGCAATTTTCTAGACTGCATGTATTTTATCTTGTTTCTTGTGGCTGGGTCTTTGTACGTGCACACTTTGGGGGATTTTTCCTCTCTAAATTTCTCAAAAGAGATGTATTAGCTGGATGGTTTTAGTTTGCATGTTACAGAGATTTCCTCTGTATAGAATAATTAAATAGTAAAATTTATATGTAAAATTTATGTGTAAAATTTGTTCAGGCATGGGCCTCTATTGAGAGGCCTATTTTATTCCTTCCTAATTCCTACCATCACTATTACTACATCTCTTCACAATGCTGTCTAGGCAGAGATTGACAAAATAAGATATTATTAGTGAGATGTCTCTAATGTTCATTATTTTTTTGGCTATTCAAGATAAAATAGCTTTGAGAGATAAGTTAAGCTGTTTGCATTCAACTGCACCCACCATTTCTAGCTTTTGATACCTTTTTTATTACATTTGTGGCTGGTGCATCAGAAGTAAGTGACTGCATCTTCTGCTGTGTTCAGTATTCACAATCCTGTGGATTCTGTGACTATCCTTTCCTGACTTTCTTCCTACCTCCTTGTTTCATGTGAGGATCCCTCAGAGCTTTGCTCTTCGTCTTGCACATGAGGAAAGCGTCAGAAAGAGATTAAGGTTAAAATGTCAGGTTTCTCTCATTTTTAGGTGTTGATTTTATATATCCAGGCCCCTATCCTTTCAAGTGCACTCTGCATTATTGGACTCTCAGATGGAAGCTGCCCTTTGAAAACTAGCCATTGTTGCTTCTTGGTTTCTACATTCTTGTTAAAAATCTCCTTAAGCTGATAGGTGTGCTAGTTGCTTTCCATTCTAGCAGAAAGAAGGAACAATGTTGAGCCCCTTTGTTTAACAATAATTGGAACATGGGAAGCTACTTCAGAGACCACTCTGAATGCCAGTAAAAACTGGAACTGTTGATCTCCTTGTGGGTGTGTGTGTGATGAAAATAAGCAAGAAAAGACTCTACTAAAAAGAGAAGTGCTTCTAGTATGAACTTGAGAGAAGAACAAAAATTGATTTCTGTAAAAAATATTTCTGGAATAATAAAATGAACTTCCAAATGATTATTTCCCTGATCAGAGAACAAGTGGTTTACCTGAATTCTGCAAATAAACAGCCAGAGAGGGACGACTGCAGACCCTACATAGTACAGAAGCATGGGCTTAGAACAGAGCTAGACCACAAACACTCACCAAAAAATAGTTTAATGAGAACTCAGATTAAAACAGTGGTAGATTGGAACTGAGATCATCCAGGACAGTCTTCAATCACATGCTGTGTATCTTCTGTTTCCTTTAGCAAGGTAGTAGGTGACATGTTCTCTGCTAACACATTGGCAGCATATTTTCTCTGATGTTCTATTACATTTAAAGCCTATTTGCATTGTAGACATTGCCTAAATTCCTAGTGATTCTGGAGAAAACCCACCCCTTTCTCCCTCCCTTCCCTTTTGCTGGGATAGTTTCCTGTGAAGTTCCCAAGCTGAAGTCACTTCTCCTGGATCAGGGGAGCTCCAGAGCCAGCATGAGGGACAGGGAAGAACCATATGGTCCTGAGAAGGCAAGAGAGAGACACTGCTGCTGGTGATGGCAGCAAAATTTCAGACAGGAGGAGGTGTCAAAGACAACCTCTGCCAGTAGCTGCTGCCATTGAGGACATTGATTTTCAGGGAAAATTGAACTAAACTTGCTGCAAAATGAGATCTGATTTATAAAACTGTGCATTAAAAAGATACATAGTTAGAGCTACCAGGTTCTTTAGCTACCGCTTTGTGATGACACTGAAAAGAGAAACAGCAGTTTCACCACTGTGATCTTTGAGGTGGCAAGCTGTTCTTAAGTACCTGTAAAGATCAAAAAATGAAGTTCAGTTGCTTCAATTGCTGTAAAAACTTTGGGAACCTCTCAGCCACTTCAGGTGCCTTTGTAACTCTCTTCTCTTGTTCTGCTGGCATTATCTTTTGTGTTTGAACTTTGCTAGTTAGATTTGGGTTATCTGCTGTGGACAAAAAAATGTATTTCAGCTAACTTGAGTATATTTGTTGTCTTGTAAGAGAGACTGAATTCAGAACATCTGTTCTGGATGTCTATTAAAGAGCTATTGAAGAGCAGTGGGTGTGGCCAATTACATCTCACCCCCACACCAAAACTACTTCATTAGTGATTGCTTTAGGCCCGCAGGCCTTATCTGTCTTGCCCAAGTATTCTCTCCCCTCCCATTGCTTACTTTCTGGTAAACTCATTGCAAACAGAGGAGGCAGCAATCATTTGCATGTTTAGGTGGAGCAGATCTCATAAACAGGCTGTGGCATTATTTGTTATCTTCTGGAATTGCATGGTTCACATTTTATATCACCTGTCAACTGTCTGTAAGGTTGTTAATCCTCTCTGCTGATTTTTTCTGGCTTTATTGAAAGGGCAGCCTTCTCCAAGGACTCTTACACTATAATGTATGTTTTGGGGGTTTGTTTCCTAAACTTGTCTAGTAGACTAAATGTAACTGGATTAAATAAAGAGGAATGACTAAAAGCCTCCTCAAGAAATATATTTGACTAGTGTAACTGTAGGGGAGATGGGAAATGAATCCATTGCCATCAGTCTTGCAGTGTATGAGGAGGAATTCCTTTCAGGATAAAATAACAGGTTGGGGCCCTGGAGGACATATGAGGTAGGTTAAAAGGAGGAAAAGGAAATTAATATTAATTTCCAGAACAAAATGAAAAAAAAATCCTTCCCTGTGACTTGACCATAATTGTGTATTGGCAGTAAACAGCTTATGTTTGAAATCTTTTTGTAAAAAGGGTTTAATTTCTGTCATCTCTATGTCCCAATTTCTCTGGAAGCAAAAAGACCGGAAAAATAAATTTTGCTTTTTTTTGATTTGGGGGAAGCAGAGTTGCCTCCTTCATAATATCTGCCAGTAAGCTAAAATCTCAGAAGAAAAGCAATATTTGTTTATAATAGTTTATTATAATGTATTCATTTAATTGCTACTTCAGGACTAATGTGTCTACGTACAGGTTCTGTTCCAGCAGAATGTTCAAGGCCAAGGAGACCAAGGGAAGATAGAGGAATCTGCTCTAAAGCCATGAGCCATGGCTGGGAGCTGTATCTGGAAAGACATAAAAGAGGGCAGAAGGGAGTTTGAGCTGTGGCAGGGGAGGAACTCCTTTGGACCTGAGATCAAGCTCCCTATTTAATAATATCCTGTACTGTATGTGTGATATGGAGACTGCTGGGTTTTTCATGTATGATTTATATAGATGTTTTAGATTCACGTTGAGTCTCTTGAAACCCAGGTTTTCTACACCTAAAAACCAGTTTGAATTCAAAATGACCTACCTTGAATGTGTATTTGATGAGGTAAATTGGAGGAAGAGAAATTCACACGGAATCAACAGCACGTTCCACATTCTCAGCCAGTGGCTTTCAGCTCTTAACTTCAGTTGTCTCTTGCCAAGACTGCAACTAACTGAGAAGAGAATAAAACACTGCAGGAATCTTCAATCCTAATGAATGTTGCAATAAGTTATTATTAAAGAATTTAAAACTTTAGCTGTTTTCTTCTGTATGGTACTGGGGTAGAGGCTGTGGTAGCAAAGTATGGTATTCGCCCACTAGGTCCTCACAGGGAATGAGGAGAATGTACCTTTGAACAAAACAACAGAGGGATGGGTAGTTTCCTTCAAATTCTTTTGACATAATTGTGTTATTTATTTCTTCAAGTGTAATATTGTATCCTTCTTTTCCTTAAAATCGACATGATTTTACAGATATGTGAGAAAATGTGGAGCCATTTTACAGCAATCAGCAAGTGTCCTTAAGGAGAATGGAACAGCAATTTAATGAGGTATGTAAGAACCTGTAACCACTGATGAACAGTGTCCAGGAAAATGCTTTCTACAGTTCTGCTCTGGCACTACTTCTTCACTCCTCCTTCAGAGTGTTCCTTTTACTATAACACCTCTAAAACTTGTGAGAGGTGGTAAAAATGTTCTTTGTTAAGTGAATCCTCAAGTTAAGCCACTATTCCAATTGCTTATATGGCGTGAATCTGCTGGACAGGCAAGTCGTGATTGTGAGACCTGGTGCTAAATATAGTGGGAGTGCTGAGGAGAAAACTCAGTGCTTTTCTGGGATTATATGGACAGTACACACCATGGAATGGGCACAGTGTGTCCTGTGGTCCCAGGAGCTGCTCAGCCTTCAGTAATTTTAGGAGATAATGATGTAAGTAAATTTTTCTGTCTGGGACAAGACAGTAATCAGAGATGGGCCTGCATTGTCAAGTAGGTAAATTTACCCATTTTATTCTCTACACCACCTTTGTCTAGAGGAACTGCTTTTTGAATCTATTGGCACTAATGTGTTTTTCTTCATGTACTTGGACACACAGGGGAGTGTAACATCCTGAACTACATCTGATTTGGATTTTTTTGGGGTTTTTTTTTTGTGTATTGCCTTAAGGCTCTTTGTAGCTGCTCCCTATGTCTGCTAGGCAGGTGCTGCTTCACTTACAAACTGCTGCTGCTTGGAGTCTAATCATCCCTTTCTATGTGTGCAAACTCCTATCTTGACACTCCCATCTTGACAACTCCCCCCACCCTCCAAAAAACCTAGGTGGAAAATACATTAATTAAAGGCCTTCATTTTATATTGTTTTAGGAAATATTAATTTACATTATATATAAAAAAGAGAGAGAATGTGACTTATTTTTCTTTGTCTGCTGCCTATTTCTGATCATTTGCCTAGATATTCTTCATGCCATTTGGTTATCTAACATGTAAAATCTTTAAAACAATCTAAATGTTCCTTGACTGAAGGGCTTTGCTTATATTACCCAAATAGCTGTGGTGCCTAACTGAGTGGAGATCTGAATGGAGAGGAAAGATACAATCCACAGGTAGCCCCTTTATGTGTTTGCAATGCTTATTTGGTTCCCAGATATTTCAAGTAAAATATTTACAGGACAGGGGCCTGGTACAAAATGCTGATGGGGTTACATCAGGATGGGAGGGAAATGCAACCCTTTTATGTGCAAAAAAATAAGGTGCACTTCTGTAATGTTTAGCAGAAAACCTTTGCTATCTGTCCCATTAGCCCTGAGGGTGACAGGCAACATGACCTTGTCCTTAAACACACATAGATTGGATTACATAGACGTGGTCACACTCCATATAAGAACTAATCATCAAAAAGCACTGGCGTTTAAATCTCTTCTTGCAAAAGGCTTTATCTGTTAAAACAAAAGAAAATCCAAATTAAAAGCAGCACTGTTTGCATCTGCAAAATGGTAATGTGAGTAGACGAGGAGGCTCAAGGAAAGAACAGAGAAACAAGGTAGAGACAAATTTGATACTGAGAAAAATTGCATTAGCAAAAAGTAATTATAGGAAGGGCTGACTGAGTGACAATGATATTACCTTGGTCTGGTTCTGGCTGTGCTTGCAGAGATGTTGATAGCAAAGGGGGCAGAGCTGTTTCAGCTTCTAATTCTGACAAGTAGTTTTGGAAAGTTGTGTAGACTTGAAGATGTTTCGGCACCCGAAATGCAAGGATGAATAACATGAGGCTTTATCCAAGCAAATTTGTAAGCATATTAATTTCTCTTGAGTAAATGAAATGAATGCTTAGCAACTAATCAAGGATTTTGAAAGACATTGCAATGTATAACTGGGGAATGGATCTTGCTGACTGTGTTCAAATTTTAGGAGGTTTTTCTGTTGTTTTGGTTTTATGTTTGTTTGGTTTTATGTTTGTGTGATTTTTTGGTAAATGCTAACTCGGTTTTGGTGAGGGAAGAGTCATTTTTCTTCATAGCAGCTAGCATGGGATATTCTTTGAATTGGTGCTGGAGAAGGTACATCTTGAAGCATCAGTGGCTGTGCATGAGGCATACTGGAGCACTTCCACTTGGAGCAGGTCCAACCCTCAGGGATTGCAGTTTGTGGATAAGTGCAAGCTGGAACAGGAAAGAAGAGAGGACTCTGTTGCAATGTTAAACCATAAAACCTCACTCAAAGGGATCAGGAGTGCAGATGGTAGTGGAAATACCTTTAAACTGTTGTGATCCATGACTTGAGTTGCATGTTATGGGAGTTGCTACAGCAGGAGCCACCAGAAGCAGAGGAGGATAATCCTTACAACTGCAGCAGACACCTGACCTGAGCTGCCTTTGGTGTCTGATAACTCCCCACAACACAGCACCTCTTGTGCCCTGAGAGAGCACCATACCAGATGGAGCACAAAATCGTGGGCTGAATGAACCTATTGGGCATTTTGTGGATGCTTGTGGTCTTTTATGGACATTTTACAGACATTTTGCAGGGGTGGTCCATAGACTAAGGGAATGTTATCTATGAAATGTATCAAACAGTGCAAATGAGGATGGTGGGTAATGATGATGTGTAGGACCTGAGCATGATGTAAGTATATGGGGTAAGAAGTGGAGATTGTGCTGGTTTGGGCTGGGGTGGAGTTAATTTTCTTCATAGTAGCTAGTATGGAGCTGTGTTTTGCATTTGTGCTGTAAACAGTGTTGATAACAGAGGGATGGTTTTATTATCACTGTGCAGTGCTTATACAGAGTCCAACCTTCTCAGCACCCCACCAGTGAGGAAACTGGGGCTGCAAGGAAGCTAGGAAGGGACAGCCAGGACAGCTGACCAAAGGTATATTCCAGACCACAGGGTGTCATGCTCAGCATATAAAACTGGGGGAAGAATGAGGAAGTGGGGGAACATTTGGGATGATGGTATTTGTCTTTAGTCACTGTTAGATGTGAGGTAGCCCTCCTTTCCTGCCTGCCTATGGGAAGTGATGAATGAATTCCTTGTTTTGCTTTGCTAGTGTGGGAGACTTTTGCCTTACCTATTCAGCTGTTTTTATTTCAACCCACAGGTTTTCTCACTTTACTCTTCCAATTCTCTCCCCCATGTCACTGAGGGAAAGTGTGTGAGTGGCTGTGTGGTGCTTAGTTGCAGGCTGGGGTTAAACCATAACATGCAGTAAAACAAAGATATTATCCCAAATGGGTTCCCGTTAATTTGCTTTTCTTGAAAATGAACATAGTCACATTAAAGAAAAATAACCCTCCCTTGTCTGTGTTTGTGCATCTGGTATTTAAAAAACAATGCCAAAGGAGTTTATTTATTGTGCTGCCCAAAATGTCTAAGATGAGTACATTTCTGCTTCTGAGCAAATGTTAATTATGTTTCAGGTTTTCCTGTGACAAAGAATAAAAAAAAGTTTGATTTAGCCTTTTAAAAACCTCAGTGCTTGGTGCCAGAAATTGCTGGTTAATTAACCTTCAGATTTCTGTGCTACATATGAGAATGCTTGGCTTATAAAATGATTCCATCATGTAAGAGCCTTAACTGCAGTGAACGACAAATTCAGAGGCTTGTTATGTCAGAAAGGAGGAGGAGGAACTTCTGTTTAGGTCTTGCCTTTAGAGGGAAAGGAAACACTGATAGTATCCCTGTAACCTTGCACTGATGAGCAGGCACCACATTGCTTTGGAAAGATTCATATTTGAGATCTGATGACTAAGTGGTGGTGGGCACAGCTGCTTTAGAATCAGAGATAAAGAAAAGAAGGAAAACAAATCCAGAATTGCTATGAGAAAATCTTGCTGACATGTAGTGCTGTCAGAGCATTTATAAAGAGCAGAAACCCTTTTCAGGGTTCAATCAGGTACGTGCTATATTGAATGAAATATTTATTATTGTAAATATTGCCAAAGGTCTGCAATTGATAGTCTCTGGATTTATGAACAATAGCCTCTGTGAGAGAAATGAGATAGTTAAATTATCTGGAGTATTAATTTTGGTTCCTGTGTAAATTTGTTCTTAAAGTCTATCTGTTTATGCAGATAAAGGGATCTTCCAATAGGCTTGGGGGTTTTAAATATTTGTGGATACAGAGAAAATGATCGAAGTTTGCTGTATTTTAGGTCTTTGGCTTAAGAATCTTATAAGATTAGGATTTCTGCACTGAGAGCAGGAGTATTTTCAAATATACATTAGGAAATTGGTGTTTTAAGGTTTTTGGGAAATTCCATAGATAAATATACTAATAAACAGTAAATGCTTCTTCCAAGCATCACAGCAATTGATTCAAACCAAATTGGGGTTACTGGAGGTCTCTTGACTTGACTTTTGAAATTCCAAATCTCTCACTGATAAATGTCTCAGGTTTTGTTTTTACAGTTCTGAAGTAGTTATCCCATTGAAGTTGGTGATATAGATTTACACTCTTTTAATAAGATCTTCAGCTTTAGGAAGGATCTTCCTAATTAGACAATGAGATCCAAGCCTGTTTTTTAAGTTTGCTTTTGGTCCTGCTAAAAGGTTTATTTTACAATAACTAAAGATTGGACAGCACATGTGTAAATCTTCATCAAACCCATCAGAACCTTTTCCTGAATGCTCATAAAAGACTTTTGGCTAGCAATGGCAAGAATGATCAGGTCTTTAATCTTGGATGCTTTATAACCAAGGTTTTATTAGAGAAAATAAATATCAGCCTGGAGAGAGGATGGGATAAACAGCAAATTGTGCAGTTTATACCTTGGAATGGTTGGTAAATGTGCTGTTTCTTTCTGGGAAAGGATTCAGCCTTCTCATGAGGAGAATGATGCACAATTACCATTTCTGTGTAGAGAAAGTTTTGATATGATTATGGGTGGCATGAGAAACTGCTTTTGAACATAAAGTCATTTACCATTTGCTTCTGATGTGCTCGGTGTTACTAGCAATGTGTTTCCTCATCCATATCCTTGAAATTCCTTGCTCATCTATTGTCCCCACAAGAGGGGGAGAATTCTAAGACTGCTGCTTTTACTGATGCAACAAATACATGTTGTATTTCTGATTTAAACCTTTAGAGCTTCTTTTTTTGTATTTGAGAACTTTATTAAAATTCTTTTTTTGTTTGTGGTCAAAGTTCAAGCACTCCTCTGTGGCTGTCCTCCTTTTTGCTTTCCTTTCTGAACTTTTCTGTACCTTTTAAAATAAGCTGTAACTTGCATTTTGCAGACACTGTGATTATAACACAGTGTTAGTGGAAGTCAGCTGTAGTGTCTTCCTTGTCAGGCTGGTGTAAGTGAGCAGCTCAGCTTTCTCAGGCTTTCAAAGGAGAAATAATAAAAATTTTGGACCTGAAGGAATGGAGCAAATCTGATGATTCTTTGCAGTTTATCTCTTCAGTGCTGTAAATGAGAACCAGTAAATGGAGCTTCAAGTATTGCTGGAGAAAGTAGAAACACACCAACTATTTTGTATGCTTGAGAATTTTTTGGCTGATGACCTGAAAAACTTTAAATATCACAGGAAGAAAATGCTCATAGTTTTTGAGGTGTTCTTAAAATGTTGTGACTGCAGAATTGTCTTCAAGAAGGCATCCAGTTTGAGTGTCTATAATGATGTTCTGATCAAGAATGGATTAAAATATATTAATTAAAACAACTATAAATCCAGTTAGTGTATGATCTCTTTAAATGCTCTTAGTTATAGTTTTGGTTCTTGAATATTGGCTTAAAGATAAAAGTAGCAAAGAGCTTACAGTGACAAGGGATGGTGATCCAGGGGGCTGACCAGATTTTATATCCATTATTTTACTGTGCTCTTCTCCAGCTATCTGCAGCATGCTTTTGCTAGCAGCAAGAAATACTCGCATAAAAGACCTGTTCCATTCCTTGAGAGACAGGACATAAGCTCAGCAAGCAGAAATCCCAGAATAATTTCTCAGATTTCATTTTAATAAGACTAGGAGGGCATTAAAATTTTGTCTTAATAAGTATGTTAGACAAATGTCCATCTGTGAGAATCATCAAGAAAATTCTGACTGACTCAGCTGAGACAGGATTTTACTCACAATAAAAGGCAGGTTTTCATGTCTAGGTTAATGATGAGACAAATCTAGAGCAGCTTTCTTTGTTTAAGAAACTAAAACAACGCATACAGAAACTTTTGTTACCTGTGGATGGTGTTAAATGTACCAGACCTGGAATTTCATGCAGCATTATAAGAGTGTTTCACAGCTTGAAAGGCAGGAATAAGCAATGCTTTGGTTTCTGTGCTCTTTCAGTGAATTAGCCACGGTGGAGAAAAAGTAAAGGCATAATGACTCATTTATTAGATGCTTGTAAGTCTTTTAAGTGGTCAAAAATCAGGTATCAAAAAGCTGCATCAAAGAAACTTCATTTTAAAGAAGTTAGAATAAAATTACAGAGATGAAGATATTTAATCTTGAATTTGCTGTTATATGAAGATGCACAACAAAATTAATACAATTGGAATAGTCTTTTACAGAAATTCCAGTAAGAAAATTTATTATAGCTAAAACCATGTAAGCAGCCAAAGGAGTTTTACATTTTGTACTTATTTGTACATTTTTCATTTCTATACAATTGTAGAAAAGATTGCTTATTCCAGTTTTATGACAAAAAGGAGAAAAGTTTTACACTTTTTATTTACTCTTTGGCTACCTAAATTAATCCTAAATCATGAATCATTTGCATATTAAAGAGGCTGTCTGGGAAAAAACCCCCTGTAAATAGCACCATTTTATTGGGGGGGGGGGGGGGGGTGGAATGGGGGGGAGAAAGTAGAATAAGACATACTGCAAATTGGTCTGACAGAAAAAAGTCCACTGCTTTTTCTTCACTCTTTATGGCACTGAGATCTGAAAAAATTATTCCCTGACAACATTTCTGCAAGGAAGGTTTTCTTTTGCCAAAGACAGCTCTGGTTATCAGCATTGTTTCTTAGCCTCAAAAAACAAGAGGTTATTTGAGGAGCCTGAGGCATGGCATGCTCAAGGGAAAGCCAATGTCTGCTTAGCCAGGAGCAATGAATCCTGAATTTCCTGACACTGCCAAACAGAAACTCCCACCCTGTCTTTTGGAGCTGTGGCAGGTCAGACCTGCCAGGGTGGTAGAGCATGAACTGCAGAAATAAATGAGTTCATCATTTGGGGATGTGTCCCACTTGTCTACCCAACATCAGACTTGTTGCCTATAGATTGCCAGGGGGCAGGTTTTAAGGGGCAGTAATGACTTTTCTCTTTTGTCCATTGGCAAAAGTACTTTATCTTATCACTGGTCTTTATGCTTAGTGAAGGACAGCTGCTACCAGGGAAAGTCTCATCTTTGCTTTCATCAGAAAACAAGATAATATCTCCCCTGAGAGTGTAGGAATTTTCAGTTTTCGATTCCTACAATCCCTATTGCCTGATTTACTTGTTTTCCTTCACATATTGACTTTTTTAGCCACCATCTCTTTCTTCTCAAATTTCTGCCTGGCATGAGTGCATTGCTGCAGGCTCTGCTCTCTTCATGATGCTGGACCTGAGTGGGGGAACTGCTGTGGGAAAAGGGAAGAAATGAGGTGGGATTTTCAGTCTCCAATTTATTTATAATACAAGAGCTCTTGATTTGTTGTAAGAGTAAAGAGAAGGAACTTAAGTCAAAAAATCTCAGCCCCTGTGCCAACTCATGTCTATACCCTGTCAATAACAGAGACAGTTATTCAGAAACCCTCCAAGCTGTGTAACAGTTCTACTGGGCAAAATGAGGCATTTTATCCATATGTTTTTTCCCTTGAAGGCAGAGAACTGAGCATGACACTCTGCTTCTCAGCAGGCTGGAATGATGTAACATCTTTGATGGTGACATGGGCAGTGGGATCTAGGGCCTCCTCAGCAAGTTTGCTGATGACACCAAGCTCTGTGGTGCAGTCTCTGCTCTGTACTTGTGAAAGCCCACCTGGAGTGCTGCATCCATCTCTGGGACCCTCAACATTAGAAGGACAAAGAATGTAAGATTCAGTGAGTCCAGAGGAGGCCATGAAATTCATCAAAGGGCTGGAGCACACCTCATATGAACACAGGCTGAGAGAGCTGGCGTTGTTGAGCCTGGAGAAGAGAAAGCTCCAGTACTTCCAGTGCCTAAAGAGGCTCCAAGAGAGCTGGAAAGGGACTTTTTACGAGGATGTGTAGTGATAGAACAAGACAGAATGGCTTCAAACTGAAAGAGAGCAGGTTTGGATTGGATATTAGGAAGAAATTCTTTACTGTGAGGGTGGTGAGCCACTGGCACAGGGTGCCCAGAGAAGTTGTGGATGTCCTGTCCCTAGAAGTGTTCAAAGCCAGGTGGGATTGAACTCTGAGCAGCCTGGTCTCATGGAATGTGTCCCTGCCTGTGGCTTGAGGGGTTGGAACTAAGTGATTTTAAGGTCCCTTCCAACCCAAACTGTTCATACATTCACTTATAATTCTATGAATGAACATTTTGCAAATGACTAGAAAGGAATGGAGTGGAGGAAGGTGTGGGGGCGGGCGGAGTCCCAGTGGCTCTTCCCTGGAGGGAGGCCTGCTGAGGAAGAGGATTGCACAACCTCGACCAGACCCCTCAGATAAGAAACGAGCTTCTGCTCACGGCGACCTTTCTAGGGACCCACAAGCCCCCTCGGGATTTTATGTAGATCTGTTGTTACTGATTGGCCTCGTACCCTTTTCCACACCCCTTTGGGCCCTATAAAGACCCCTAAGATTTCCCCAGTCCCAGGGGCTTCTCCTCCTGGCACCCTTCGCTGATGCTCACAATAAAGCCACTCTGCAGAACCGCCAGATGGGACCCCCTCTCTCTCTCTTCCCGGGCTGGCCGAAGGAGATGCGATCTTACAGAGGGCAAGAGCCAGAGCTGGAATCACTCAATAGCTGAATCGCTCAAGAGAGCTGCCACGGCTCTG
>VZUI01054906.1:0-20293 GCA_013401135.1 Cettia cetti | reverse complement strand
CCGGGGTGCGGGGGTGTTGGGGGGCTCGGAGTAGCCGGGATGCGGGGGTGTTGGGGGCTCGGAGCAGCCGGGGTGCGGGGGTGTTGGGGGCTCGGAGCAGCCGGGGTGCGCGGTACGAACCGGACACCGGGTCTGAAGCCGGGCGCCGGGCGGAGGGGAGCTCTGCCCCAGATGGGCACGGGGTCGCAGAGGGTCTGGGGCACCCTGAAGCAGGTCCAAGGTGCAGAGTGCTGGGGGTGTTTCAGGGTGCCCCAGAGTGGGGCCAGGGCAATTTGGAGCTACCCACGGTGCAAGCTGCCTGGGGTATCTTCCTGCTGTGGAGCAGGGCTGGGAGACAAGTCCTGGGTAACACAGGATGCTCTGTGATGGGGACAGGAGGGTGGGATGCTCCAGAGTGGCTGCCACAGGGTACCTGGGGTCCCTCAGCTGTCTGAGGGTCTCCAGACTGGGAGTGGGGTGCTGGCTGTTGCAGTGCTCCAGAGCAGGGCAGGCTGGTGAGGCTGAGTTGCACCAGATGCCTCCTTGCATTACCCTCCATGGAAACTCATCATGTTTGGCGCCAAAGGGGCACTCCTCCAAAATACACGGAAAACTACATCTCCCTCGGATGCTCTACTTACCCAGAACTGAATGAATTCAGACACTGTATGTGGACAATCCCTTTCCCACTCACAGGCCCCCCAGGATGGGTTCATTGTCACAAGGGAGATGCATCCCCTTACCACACAGTCACACGGCAAAAAGCAGCTCTTGCACAGCAGGTGCTGAGAAAAACAGCTGAAATCTGGCAGCTCTGAAGCTTAGCAGATCAGAATTTATGTAAGGATGATGCACATTCCCCAAGGGCTCCTTTGTGTGTCCCCAAAAACAATCCAAACCCACGCACCCACTGGCAGGGGGCTGCTCAGGGAGGGAGATCACCAGTGAGATGTCAGTGCTGGTGAAACCTGTGCCCCACTGAGGGAGTGGCTGGTGGAGGTTTGGGCTGTGGAGCAGGTTTTGTTTCCAAATGTATTGCAATTATATTAAATAACTCATGAATAGTTTTAAAAGCTCATCAAGTAAGCATTTTATGTGGGCTTGATAGGCTTTATTGCTTTCTCCGTTATCTTTTTAAGTGATCCCTCCAGACTGGAAAAATCTCAGGTAACATTTGGTAACACTGCCCTGAAAAGCTGAGCATGGCATTAGGGACAGTGATCAGTCACCCTGAGAGCATTGGAGTCTGTCTGGGACTGCCCAGCAGGGCACATTTTCCACGTCCCCATCTGCAGGGTCAGTCTTTAATTCCCCCCTTTCCCCCCCCACCTCAGAGGACCTTGCACATCCCTTCCCCCAGCAGTTCTCCCATGGTGGACAAAGCTCATTTACACCAGACACTCTCCTTTCATGGTTTAGTTCTCACCATGGCTCGTTTTTCCACCAAAGCCTGGCTATTGACTAAAAAAAAAAAAAAAAAAAAAAAAAAAAAAAAAAAAAAAAGACTGCCATGAGGGAGGCCTCAGCAGATTTGCCTCCAGTTTACCCCTCAAGAAGGGCACGTTCCTGGCTCGTGAGCAATGAAAGGAGGGTGATTTTAGCTACCACAGCCAACACTGCAGTAAAGCACACAATAACCTGTTTGTGTGGCTCAGCCTGGGAGCAGCAGCCCTTTGCCAGGGGCAGCTGCTGTCAGGTGTGGAGTGCAGCATCTTTAATCTCCCCAGCCAGTTCCTCTGGGAGACACCGGGCTGTTCACCTGGCACCTGCCTCGTTCTTTCCCTCACCTCCTGATTCACCCCACAAACATGTGTGAGCTCTCCAGCGCCTCACAAGCGGAGCAGACTGCTGCTGCCTTTGCATAATGCAGTTTAAAATCAATCAACCACGACACACGAGGCTTCATTAGCACCAGTGTGCAAGAACATTTTGTTTTCTTCAATCCGTCCAGAGCTGAGCTGGTTCAGAACTCCGAATGCTTTCTCTTGTCACTGCCCTGTTTGTGCTGACTCAGTACATAACTGCAAAAGAAAAAAAAAAAAGCGTTAAATGCTTAATGCTAACCATTCTGCTAGCCAGATGAGAACTTCACGTGTTGCATAACAGAGGACAGATCACACTGTGTCTAGGAACTATTTGCGAAGCACAACAGGATTATTTAATTTTTTTCCCAGTTTAGAGGTGGGAAATATCCCAGGGTCAGTGCAGGGTGAAGAGTTCCAGGTGTTGCTGCAGCTCCTCCTCTGGCTCCCAGCCACACGTCCGCTTGTGCTTCGGCTTCAGCCTCATTAATGTGGTCCAGACTGCTGAGCCCAGCGTGGGGATCAGGGATTTCACACCAGCTGTGTTTGCTCATTTTTAGTGCATAAATATTTGTTGCAAGCGCTGGCATTTGTTTTTGACACATTAGGGTTTAAGGAGTGGCTCTGAGGTGACACCTTCCCAGTGTTGCCTTTTTTTTTGTTCAGAGAGGAGTCCTGTGTGCTCCTTAGGATGTCTTCAAAGGCACCACAAGCCCTTGTAAATAGGAACGTGCACCCTGAATGTCATGATCCCTTTTCCATCCTGCTATCCCTGCCCTACCCACCTGCTTCCTCCAGACCTGAAAGTCCTGTTGCACAGAGGTGAAACGAGTTCTCCCATTTCTAAACCCGCAGAAGGAGAAAAGTGTCAGAATTCCAGCCGAGGAGGAGGAGTGTTGCTGTCAGCCAGGGGCACACTGCGCTCACAGTGGCATGTCCAAGTGCCAGGCAACCTGCTGGGTGATCAGGCAAAGAGCCTCAGCACCTGTGCAGACACACTTGTGCCCCAGCAGAGCTGCACCTGGATCCTGGCTGTCTGCAAGCCTTGAGAGCTGGACTAAGGAATTATTTTTACACCTTAGTACGTGCATATAACATGCAGAGAGTTATTTGCATCATCCCCCCCTTCCCCCTCCCACCCAAGCCTGTCAACAAACACATCAGCTTCCTGGAATTTTTTCTTTCTTTCTTTACATCATAGTGTTTCTAGATCCAGGATGTTATTCAACCACCAGGTTTTCCCACATTTGCCACATGTGGTTCAAAGCCTTTCCCAGGAAGTGGAACAAAAGGAAGTGGAAGCAGGTGGTGTGGGACACTCTTTGTCCTGAGCTCATCTTTTATAACCTGCACCTTTGCTCTCAGGTCTCTGTGTGCAGTTAGGGGAGCTGCTGCAGGCCTGGTTTGCTCTTGGCAGAGGCAGGCAGATTGCCACAGTGCTCTGAGGTTTGGGATTCGAGTTCTGTGCTGTGCTGGCCGGGCACTGGGCAGGAAGCAATCATAAATTACATGGTATGGTTCCCAAGTCCTGAAACTCTGCTGCTTGAGTGCTCAGAGAGGTCCTGACTCTCAGTACAGAGGATCAGACGTAAACAGGGTCGGGGAATTAAGAAAACTTTAATATTTTTTCCTTCTGACTCATACAGGCTTTGCCTGAGGCAGCATCATTCCTAGAGAAATGAGTTGACTTTGACATGGGTCGGTGGGACAGAGAGCTGCAAAGTAACATTATCTCATTGTTCATGTAACTAGGCTTATGCCTGAACTCCTGGAAACGGGAGAGTCACAGTGGGAGAACCCAGATTTGTGTCTGGCTTATTTCAGTCTCTTGAGCCAAACATCTCAGCAAAGAGCTTGGCAGAATTTTATTGCTGAATCTTGGAAGCAAGTCCTACATAAAATAGATGGAGATGTCTTTTTCCACAGCATGGGCTGTCATGTACAAGCCACATACCCCTGAGGAGAGAATACAAAACCAGATCAGAACTGTCCCCATTACCCCAGGGGAAGTCCTGGATGGGTGACAGGACCACGGGCTGTGGTGCAGGGTGCTATAAGCTTGCCTTGATGCCTTGCAATTTTTTTATTGGTATTTCTTTTGAAGCTGAAGATTGTCCATCTATAGGAGATCCCAAGGAGGAGCCCAAAGTCAGCAAGGCTTGTTCAGCACCACCTAAACCCATGGATAACATAACAAAGTGATTAAAGGAGGAAAAGTCATAACAAGCCAACTCTCTGAGGACAGTTTTACATTGCAGCAAGGTCCACCACCTCCAAGAAGATTGGTGTCCAAAGGGACCTGCATTTCAGGGCCAGACCTCGAGGTCACATCACCCTCTTAATCTTCTGGACAGGGAGAGCAGATTTGTAATCAGCCTTTACTGCAGGGTCAGACAGAAGTTGCCAGCTTCACAAGCTGCTGTGTGTCAGTGTGCCTGACCTGTGGCCGGGGGTGATGCCGTGGTGGCCCATCCCTGCAGCTGGGGACTCACCAGCTGCCTGCCCCACTCACTCACAGCTCTTGTGGCCTTGGCTCCTTGCCCCAGCAAGGAGCGGGTACGTGCTGCCTCCCTCATTTCTTCCTTTTTCCACTTTTCCTGTGTAGCTCCCACCCACCTGACAGAGATGCCAGCAGGGCTGGCGGGCACCCAGTGCTGCCTTTTCTCTTTGCCAGAGGAGGCTGCAAGTGGCAGCGCTGGGCTCTGCAGCTGGCAGAGCCTGCTCTGCAGGGATGCCTCTAGGCTCCCAGGCCAGATTCCTTCCTCATCCTCTGCCTTAGTTCTTATTCCTTCAGCTCCAGCATCTCCACCACCATTGTGTGTCCTTTTTGGTGAAGACAGAAGAGCTCTTGCAAAGCCAGTGGCTCAAATTGCATCCAAAAGCTGTGTCTGACTGTGTGGAGAATGAAGCACCTTGAAGTCCCGGGGAGAAATGCAGAGGGTTGTTCAGGGCTCTCTGCAGTTCCCCTTCCCTCCAGCCAGCCAGAATGAAGCCCTAAGCACACCCTGGGCTGCATTTCAGGCAGGATGAGCAGGCCTGTGTCCCTACTGCAGTTATAAATAGCTGCCTGTGGGCTCCTGGCCTGTTCACAGCAGTGGTGGCCTGGGCACAGCTTTCTGCTGAAGGAGCAGACAAATCTTTCTGTCTGTGCCTTGTTGTTGCACAGGCTGGCTGGCCTCCACCTCTGCTGCACTTTGAACAGCAGGTGAATCATGTTTGGGTAAGGCCGTCATCGCCGCCGCCAGCTCCTCCTTTCATAACGCACAGACGTCACGGCCTGTAAAGAGGTCAGGTTGTTAGCACTCGGAACATTTGTCACCCAGAAACCTGTCCTGGTGGATCTGCCAGAGCAAATTGAAGGTTTTCCTTCACAAGGAGCCTGGCACCATTCCACTGTGGGTTTAGGAAGGTATTGCAGTGAGGTTTGGGGAGTAAGGAGCCTGCTCTGCTCTTCTGAAAGAGCAAATGAAGAATCCTAGAGAGGTTTGCAGGGGAGAGAAAGGTGCTGGAAAAGATGTGTATCTTTGTGTATTTTTATGAAAAATTAATCTCAAGAATAAAGCTCTACTATAACTTTTAGTTGCTAATTAACATAGCAAAGAGTCTTAATTTACAGATATTCAAAATGAAGGGACAAGTTGTAGAAGGATGCAGCACAGAGAGGAGCAAGTCTGAGTACTGTGCAGGAAGCAGGAGCAGGGGTTTCACCTTCTAAAACACCCTTCACTTGTATGACTCCAGTTCCATTTGGGTTTTGCTTTTCTTCTTTTTCAGCTCAAAAATAGAAGAGTGGTTTCATATGAAACCTCTGCCCAGCACTCTGCAGAGATTAGCAGATCATAAGCAGGGCTGCAGGAATCAGCTTTTCTGGGAAAGTCAGGATTTTTAACTGTTTCCATTTTTTTGTGGAATGAAAAAGCAGCTTGAAATTTTCCGTGAAGAAGGTCACTTGGGAACAGAAGAAAGATTTCTTTTTGATCTTTACCTTAGAGAGCCTTGTTTCCCTAATAGGACGCTTTATATAATAAAGCCCTAGATGCAAGATGAAAAGTCTCATCATAAAATAAAGGTCCAGCCTTTCTGTTCTGAAGTTGTTGGCATTTATAGAAAAAATCCCTCTACTTGGGGGCATCTCTGCATGAAATGGTATAGAAACAATTCCTTCTACACAACTAAACTCTCTTGGCATCTCTGCTGCTATGAGGCTGCAGACAGCCACGTGCTGTGCAGGATCCCTTCAGCACACCCAGATGCTGTGAACAGGGGCAGCACAACTCCTCCTGCTCTCTGAGGACCAGCCAAAGATATTATATAAATTTGTGTAAACAAGACTTGCTTAAGTAACTCCATGGCTGCCAGTTCCTCATGCTGGTCTTCTTTTCCTACTCCGCCCCTCCAGAGCATGGTGTGATGGGCATTTGGCCCAGCTCTGTGCTCCATGCTCCTCTTCCAGCCAGCTGAAGACACAGCAGCTCCAAGGAGCCCCTGGTTGAACCTTGCAGATGCTCCAAGCAAAGAAGGTGGTTAAAACACCCTGGTGAAGTCAGACCTCAGGCCCAGCAGTGCCTGGGCAGCTGCTGGCTGTCACGTCTGTGGGCAAACACCCATCTCAGCACACTGAGGGCATGCTGGGGGACATGTCCCTCAGGAGAGCTACTGAACTGCTGTGACTGAAAGTCCTCAGCATCCCCAAAAGCCAGATGCTCCACCTGCCTTTTGTCTCCTCCACTAAGTGTTTTTAGAGCCCTAATCCCTGTGGCTGGCACAAATGTTCGTGCTCTACGCCCATTCACGTCAGCTGGCTTCAAGCCAGGGCTGAGATGCAATGAGGAATTAGGGACACCAAAGAACTTGTCATGGTTTTCACCTCCACAACTTTTTGGGGAAACTTGGCCAGTTCAAACGAAGGCAGGACAAGGGTGAGGAGGAGAGAGAGCCACGTGCAGGGCAAGGTGCCAAAGGCAGGATGGAGAAGCTCGGCTGCTGGAGGAGATGGCTGGATGTTCACAGAGCCAGTCCCTGGGTGTGTTTGGCTCTTTGCTCTCCTGCCACAGGGATCTGCCTGCATGTGCTGTGTGTGCACAGAGCTTGGTGCAGTGGCCTGAAGCAGGGACTGTGAAACATGGGCAGCAAACAGGAAAACTTCTCCTGGCTTGGCTCTCACCATCACCCAGCACTGCAGAGAGCACCCAACACTGGCCCTGAGCACGTGAAGATGCTGAGACTAGGGCAGCGTGAGGACATGCCTGTGGGGTCAGCTGCAGACAGACATTTGCAGGCTCCATCCATTTTGGGAGCTGGGGCACAAGGCACAGAGGACAATTTCAGGGCTTTTAGATGAAATACCTGTCAGCTGGAAAGCAGAATCCCACTCCAGTGAGATGCAGCACCTCTGATCTCCAACTGAGCATCTACAGGCAGGCTTGGCCTCAGAGTCTGGCACAATCTGCTTGAAAAGTTTCCAACCTTTATCTTGAAAAGCAAAGGCCTCTCCTTTTCATGTTCAAACACAGAATTTATTCCAAGACATTACCATCCTATAGTAGCGTGGCCTGAGGGGACTCTAAAATTCTGCAACTCCATCAACTATTTGGAAGTAGTTTGTGTCTTGTGCAAGAGTCCTGTGTACTTGCACAGAGGGAAAAGTAAAATATGTAAAATAATCCCACACAGGATTATTTTACATTAAGGCACCCAAGGGTTCATGAAGCAATAAGGCAGTTAAAATCAATCTTTCACTGCTGAAGCCAAACCAGCACATTGAAACCCAGTTTAGCTTTTGGGCTTGTTTGTTTTTCCCATCTTTGTGTTTTCCCTTTAATCTTTGTGCTGGATAATTAAGACAACATTCCTCAGCATCTTTCCTGCTGTTTGTTGAGCTTATACAAGAGCCAGCTGCATTTGTTCCGTGGAAAGAACATCCAAAGCCACATTCTGTGGTTTCAAGTAAAATCCTCCGCGGTGTTGACTTTTAATCTCCAGTTTGCCTGAAATCTGCATCACTCAAGGAAATACTCATAAAAATACACTTCTTAAGAAAAACAAAACAGGGCAGCAACACAGCAGGGAGAGCTTACGCTGAAGTTTGCGTTGAACTTTTTATTGATGGTGACACTTCTGGGCTTGGCCCATTAGTGCTTGCCGGCAGCAGCAGAGGCTCGGGGTGCTGGTCTTGTGTCCCCCTCCGAGGTCGCTTTTGCTGCCGGCTGGACCCTGCCAGCATCCAGGGCCCTCGCATCGCTCACTGCTCCCGGGGAGCTCCCTGCTCCCGCTGCTCTCCCTGCCCCCGGAGCGCTCCCTGTCCCCGGCGCTCTCCCTGCCCCCGGAGCGCTCCTTGTTCCTGGAGCGCCTCCTGTCCCCGGTGCTCTCCCTCCTCTCTATGCTCTCTCTCTCCCTGTCCCCGGCGCTCTCCCTGCCCCCGGAGCGCTCCCTGACCCAATGCTCTCCTTGTCCTCGGTGCTCTCCGTGCCCCGATGCTCTCCGTGCCCCCGGTGCTCTCCCTGCCCCCGGAGCGCTCCTTGTTCCTGGAGCGCCTCCTGCTCCCGATGCTCTCCCTGCCCCCGGTGCTCTCTCTGCCCCCGGAGCGCTGCGGGAGCCTTACAAAACATCCGAGCGGTTATGAAACCCGTGGCCCCGCTGCCAGACGTCTCATTCCCGGTAGATGGCGGTGCCAGCTCATTTTTCCTAATTTTTCCCACTTATTTTTTCCCTGGCTCGGCGCCCGATGCCAGCCCTCGGCGGCTGCGGCGGCGCTGGGGATGAACAGGCACGGCCCCTGCGCTGGGGTCAGTGCTGCAAGGAGAGAGAGCTTTGTCGGAGTTTTCCCCCCTACAACTGCTTTTCGTTTGTTTTTGGTAAATTGGAAATCAGTTTTAACAGCTCAGCACAGCGCCAGGCGTCTGTTTCCACTCACGCTGCCCCATCCCGCAACACCCGGCGTGGAGGGCACGGGGAGGATGCTGGTGATGCCAAATCTGGAGGGACTGTGCAGAGCCAGGCAGACAGAGCCAGGCAGACAGAGCCTCCAGACTCTGTCACGGTCTTGTACAAAACCTGCTCACCCAGGTCCCAGCTCCCCACCTATTACTGCCTTGAGTGTTTCCTTCTGCAGAGGGGCAGATAGCACTGGGTAGGGAGTGTGCTGGGTGAATAAATCGCATTTCTCTTTGGAGACCACAACATCTTTATTTAGCTAGGAGTGGCCCAGTCGCCCTCCAGCACCAGCTGCTGTTTCCATCTCCAGCTCCTCAGCGTGCCCAGGGCGTGCGCTGCTGCTGCAGCACAGAAAGACTAATCCTTGTCTTCCTTCTCATCATCCTTGGCAATGCCTTGGTCCTGGGGCAGGAACAGAAAGAAAAGGGACAGCTTGTGAGGGGGGTGCTGAGTGTCCCATCCCAGGTATTTGGTAGCACTCTGGGGTTTGTAGGTGCAAACCCCACAGGGGTGCAAGGGGGAGCCAGGCCCCAGCATGGAGCTGGAGGTGAGGTTACCTCCTCTGAGTCACTGTCAGAGCTGCTGCTGCTCCTGTCCTCTTCCCCCTCTCCCTGCTGGGGTAAAGAAAGGGACAAACTGGGAGCCCTGGCACTCTGCTGTTTGAGCAGAGCTTCAGGTCAGAGGTGCTGTGGGGATCTAGAGCCAGGCTTTGCACCACTGGTGCTGCTGTGGAACCACGTGTGACCATGGCACCTCAGAGCCCTCCAGAGCCAAGAGCAAGGATTTCATGGTGTGTGCAGTGCAGGCAGCATCACTGTCCACACCATTTGGAGAGAAAAAGTGGGGAGAACTAACCAGGAATGTTGGGAGCAGAGAGGCAGCTGTCTCTCTGTGGAAAAGCCATGGACACTGTGATTTCCAGGCTGTGGACAGCATAGCTCCATCCACTACAGGTGTGGGTTTCCATGGGCCAGATTGGCTTCCCTTTACAGCCAGGATATAAATGGTTCTGCAGAAAACTCCATCATTCCCCTACCTTTTCTTCTTCCTTCTTCCTCCTCTTCTGCTTCTCCTTCTCTTTTTCTCCCTCAGTCTTTTCCTTCTCCTTTTCTTCCTTCTCCTCTTTCTTGTCCTTCTCCTCTTTCTCCTTATCTTCCCGTCCAAACCCTACAGCAGGCCACAGAGGAAGGTTGATTGCCAGGATGCAGCACCCAGCACACACAAGCCCTGCAGGTGCCCCTGGGCCCACACCAAACACTCACATTTCAGGATTGTCGACATCTCACCAAAGCCAAAGAGCTCTGGGGCAGACAGTCACACCTACGGAACAGGGAGGACCTGAAGGAGCAACAAGAGAGTGGAGGAAGGTGAGTATTTCAGGGATGAAAACACCTCCCTGGAATATTCAGTTTTCACAGAGACCCTCTGTAATTCCTATCCCCCAAAACAGCAGGGAAGGAGATCAAACCTTCTGTGGACTGCACAAAAACCCAAAGGACCAGACCTTGTGCTCACCCAGGCAGCCCCCTCTGCCCAGCAAAGCAGCAAGTGCAGAGTGATGGAGGCAGAGAAATCTCAGGGCAAATGTGCAGGGAGATGTCTTAACCCCTCACCATGAGCAGGTGAGGGGTTAAGACATCAGAAGTTAAGAATACAGAAGTATTTCACATTAAATGAAGAAGAAACAATAAAGAGCAAGTGTGGGGACTCCTAAGAAGCCCCAGCAGAAAGGAAACCTTCCCTGAGGGACAGGGACAGGCAGAGAGGGAGATGGAGACAGCAGCAAGCAGAGAAGAAGCCAAGAGCAAGGATAAGAAACTCCCAAGCATTGATTAGGTGCCTGAAAGGTGACAGATGAAAAGAAAGGAAAGGAAACAGCTCGCTTTGAAAACAGGAGGCTCAAACAAAGCCTAAGAAATAGCTTGGGCAGGTCAAACCCTCCCTCTCATACACAAAGAGGGCAGCAGGGCTGAGGGGATCAGGGAAGAGCAGATCCGCCCCTGTTGCAGCAGATAATTAGAAAATAGTTTCTCTTCTAGCCAGTGATGGAGGAAGGCAGAATATTAATGCTTCCTTTTAATGGTTTTTAGCCACAAAATGACATCATCTAGTTGGTATTATTGGCCCTTTTGAAGGAGCCAGTTGCAGCCTCTGAGCCAATACCATTGATCTGTATTTTCCAGGCAGGTTTTTAAACCCCCAGGATGCTGCAGGGGAGCAGGAAGCAGTGGGATTTGGGGTAGGGAGTTTGGGGAGAGGGAGTTGGGATGGGAAGGAAAGGAGTGTGGGAAGTGACTGATAGAAGATGTAATCAGTGCAAAGTTAAAATCTAATTAATAATGAACAGCAATCTAATTCATCTCCGTAATTAAGAAGTGCAACTACTAATTGAAAATAATCACATTTTAATCTGAAATCATTAAAAATAATCAAACATTAACAAAAGAAAAGGCAGCCCTGGGAAGGAGTAAGAGAAGGTGTAGCTCCTACCTCTAGTAGAAGCTCCCCAGAGCTCCCATGGTGTGCCCAGCCCCAAATCCATGAGGATGCCCCTGCCTTGTGCCTTCACTGCCAGAGGGGAGCAGTTAGGGAAAGCACAAGGTACAGATAGGGAAGGCACAGAGTGGACATCAAGTTTTGCACTAGGAGATGGGCAACCAGACCAAAGTCCAGCAGCCAGGGCTGGGGAGGGATAGCTCTGCCCCAACACATGGCAAGAAATGCCTCTGTGGGGGGTTAAACCCCTTTAATTCCCCCGCTGCACTGCCACCTCTGTCCCTGGGGAGCAACCCTGCTGATTTCCAAGAGATGGGGGGGCTCTGATAAGCTCCTGTCTGGGGGTGCCACCCAGCACCCTGTGCAGCCCCTGCTGTGGGTGCTGGCTCCTGATGGCTGCCAGTGCTCGTCCCATCCCATCCCATCAGATCCAGTTTTGCCTGTTCCTCTGGAGCCTCGGCCACCTCACATTTTGTGCAGGCAGCTTTGCCTGCCCTGGATGAGCTGGTTTCCTAAAGCCCAGGCAGACAAACCAGCAAAACCCAGGAACCAGCTGATGGTGCCCACAGACCAGCTGCAATTGTCCTCAGCCAAGCCAGGCATGAGGTGCAGCTGGATCAGACCTCTGGCTAACAGAGCAAACCTTTTGGGGGTATTTGTACCCTTCTAGATGAAACCTGAATGGCCTGACCCCTCAGGCACAACAGGCTCACAGTGAGCCCACTCCCATCTCAGCCAGGGGACTGAAGTCCTTCCCACAAAGCTCAGGCCCCGTTGCCACCCCAAGACCACGTGGAGCACGAGCTGCCCCAGGGATGCTCCTGCTGCCCCCTCACTCACCCCTCTGTGCTGCTCTGCTTCTCCAGCCTGTAAAATACACAGTGGGTCTGTAAATTCCCTGCATGGCATAAGGGAGAAAGGGAAGGGCCTTACCTAGAGCTGAAAAAGAAGTGATCTCCTCGATGCCTGGCTGGCAGCAGCCGGGGCTCCGGGTATTTGTGTGTTGCGGTCTCCTCCCCAGCCCCACTTTTGGAGCAGAAAAACTGGCTCTGCCATCCGTCATGGACAGCACATGACACCGGAAACGTGACCAGTCCCACTGCTACCCACAGGAGGCATTGCCTCCAGCACAGGCAGGAGCAGAAAGACCTTTTGCAAGCAAGTCAGGGCAGCTCTGGAGGCTGCAGACATCCATGGGGACCAGGTCTGGGAATGTGCTATGGTCAGGACCCTGCTGGAAGTACAGGAAAAGGGCTTTGGGGGATGCCTACTGTGGGGGGGAGGTGTCAGACAGCTCCAGGAGGTCCAGGCAAGGCTGGACCAGGCAGAGCTCAGCACTTCCAGCTCCCTGCCATGCTTGTCCTTGCTGCTGGCTTCCACTCCAACATATCATTAAGTAAATACCTGTCAGCAGAGAGCAGTTACCAGCACGTCTAAACACTTGCATAATGTGCCTTCCCTCTAAGGCAATGCCCTCATTTCTAACAGCACCAGTACAGGATAATAACAGTAACAATAGTGTCAGAAAGGGCTTGTGTACCCAGCTAATTTGTTTTCCCCACCTAATAAAAGGAATTAGCTCTCCCGTAAGATTTGTCCCATTTAACGCCTTCAACTCTACAACAAAGTTGCTCCCACAATCATTTGACTTTCATTTACAGTAATTGCAGGTGTGTGGAGCCCCCTCATAGAATGAACCTATCTCTTGGTAACCCATGCAGGGAGCAAGCAGCTCTGCAGGAGTCACTTGTCCCCAAAACCTGGCTATTTCTGCCCAGACCTCCTACCACAGCCTGCACTGGCCCCAAACCCAGAGCAAGAGTCCCATTGGCAGGTTAATGGCAGGTTTATGTTTCAGAAATGAGGGATGGGTTTTAATGTCCAGGGTGGATAAACCCTGGAGCAACTCAGCCAAGCCGGTGGCAGAGTCCCTGTTGCTGCCCAGTTTGCAATCAATAGCTCTGCTGCTCTTACAGAGATGCTTCAGCTCACACACAAATCACTCAGGGAACTCCTGCTGCCAGCACTTGGTCTTGGGATAAACTGGCAGCAATCCCATCTGGGCCAGCATGACACAGCCACCAGGTCAGTGCAGCCAGGGAATTTGGTGGAGATGTGCACATGGAGCACCCTGAAAACAGATCCAGGGAGGAACAGTTTGGTGTTGGGACCAGTACAGGCATCCAACCCACGCCTCTGAGCAGCTCCTGAAACCTTAGGAGGATCCTCCCCCACAAATACCAAACTCAAACTTCTTTTTTATTGGTGACTGCATTGCTCACTCCCTGCCAGCCCCATCTGGGCTCTCAGCCCTCTGATGCCTCCAGCATCCCCCAGTGAGAACAGCCCAGGGTACAGCCCTGCCATTGCTCTCTGGACACAGGGACACAAAGCATCACCCATGGCACCAGGACCATCCTGAGCAGCAGGCCAGGCTGCAGCCACCAGCATCTTCCTGCAGCAGGACAGCAGAGTGGCAGCCAGGGACACTCCTAGGTGCCAGCCCACAGACTGCACTGGCTCTGGTCTCACCCTGCAGCTGGCACAAAGCTGCCCTTGAGGGAGGGAAAGCAACGTGCCAACCAGCACCCAAAACACCAGTGCAGGGTAACCTCGAGCTGCTGTCACAGCAGACTCCCAGAAAACACGGACTAGCACAGGACAGGCCACTTTTGTCCTCTGTGTCTGTGCCAAGGAGCCTTTGGCTACAGAACACCCACCTCTGCTCAGGTCACATCATCACAGACCACTCTTTATTTTGGATTCAATGTACACTCCTGAGAAGGAAATGCCAGAGCCCTCCTCTTCCTGCCACGAGCTCCCCCATTCCTGCCTCTGAGTCAGGCCCTTTAATTTGTGCTGGGGGTGACCTGGGACAGGTGTCCCTTTAGTCAGGGCCACCAGTGGCAGCATAGCTGCTGCTGCCTCCAAATGAGGACAACTGCTCATCCTGCCAGAGGTTCTGCTGCTACTGACCATGCGTGTTTTAATCATGGAAAATGAGCCCCTGCGAAGGTGGTTGGCAGGGCCTGGGAGCAGATCCCAAAGCCCATTGGGAAGCCCAAGCCTTTTTTATGTTTTAAACCTTTCCACAGCAGCTGCCAGGAAGCAGCTTTTACAGCTGCAACTAACAGAATCGCTCCCAAGGAAAGAAAACAATTGTGGAAGGCTTTTTTTGCTTTTCCCCTCCAAGTCACTGCCAGCATCTTAGCTGATTCTTATCTATTCTCAGCCACCTCTCACCTCCCCAAACACTACCAGAAGTGTTCAAATTACTGTCAGCTCTCATTAGGTTCACACAGAAGGCAAGGCCAAGCAGGAAGACCTGCAGACAGTTGGATGCTGAATTCTGATGAGTCCTTTGGGTGGAAAGATTTCAGCAACTGTGGAACTGTTTTTGTTGTCTATCTATTGCAGTCCTTGCACTGGCACACAAATGAAGCTGGTGCACATTTGATTATTGGCTGCTATAACAAAATCCAGGTGGGCACGTGACTGAAGGAATTACTGTCTGCATGTTAAAAAAAATCACCTCATTTCCTTTAATTATTAAACTACTCTACACTAAAGCACTGCAGGTCAGTAGAATTTATCTGCAAAAAAGCAGCTGCTGCTTCATAAAACCTCATTACCTTTATTTCTTCTCTTCTGACATTCCTGTACGTTTTGGCTTTCTGGCAGGAGCAAAGCTGCCTTTTTGCACTGACACAGGAGCTGGGAGCTCATCTGTGGCAGCTCTCACTCCCCAGCCTGGGTTCAGAGCACTGTTTCCTGCCTTGAGAAAAATCCCAGCTGTCCTGGCCCCAGAGCAGCACCCAGCTCTGCCCCAAAAAACACAACCAAGCCTAAGGAAAAACCCCACAGTTCTTTTATTTCAGTCATGCCCACTGCTACCTTGGTAGCTTTTAATGGAAACGGTTGTCAAAACAAATCCTTTATTTAATAATGCTATCAACCAAAAGAAGAAAAAAATACAGATTTTATTGTAGTGCAGATTTTTTTACCTCAGACACACTCCTTTCAAGTCCAGTTTTAAGATGCCAGAAAAAGCTTTCCCTTTAGAGATCTGATCAGTCTAACCATGACTAAGGCAGGGTTTTTTCCATATATAAAAATCAGAGCATTAGCCAAAAGGTATTCTAATACAAAAAACCACTTCTCCACTGCACAACTAGAGCAGAGGAATGTTCTAAGCCTTCAGTATAGCAGAGATGTGCAAGACCTGCTAAAACCCAGAGGATATTCAAAAGGTGATTTGTGCATCATTGTTACCAACGAGCGAGTGCAGAGGCAGGTGTGACAGTCACCTCTGATTAGCTATTATGGACTTCTTGAAATTCCATTTTAGCTGTGCATTCCTGCTCTTGTGATTCCAGCAGAGGCTGCTGCCTCCCCATGGGCAGGCTCAAAAGATAAAGGAACAAAGCAGGGAACTTGCACAGCACAAAGAAACAGATACCATACGTGGAGCAGCTCCTGAGGCAAATTAGAACTCCTACTAACAGAATCAAATTGCTGCCTCTCTCCCTGCTTTAATACATACCTTCCAAGAAGGAGCATTGCATTATAGTGTTTTTCCACAGAGAGAGAAGACAAGCAGTATGCAAGTCTGTGAACAGGCTGACATGTCAAGCTGCACTGAAAGAGGGGAATCCTCCTGCTGAATTCTCTCATTAAAGTGCCCAAACACAAATCAATCCCTTTCAGCCAGTTCTCATTTATTGCTATAAAACCAAGTGCCTGCATTCTCAGGGCCAGATCAGCATTTTCCCAGCTCATGCTGAAGCAAGCACAGCGTGAGACAACGAGAAACAGCCCCCTGGTGAGAGTTCCTGTCCCACATCCCTGAGTCAGTACAGACATCTTCAGGAAGCTGAGCCTCTCTTCAGCAATAACAGCTTGATCAGGAATCCTCTCTGCTCTATTCTAGGAACTGCAAGGTTCATAATCACAAAAATTTGCCTTTTCTTGCACCTCCTATCCAATATTCGCTTCAACACGAATGCAGAGCTATCAGGAACCCAATTATGTCTGACTTAAAAATCACACCATGATTTTAGCTAACTCTAACTAGCCAGCTGCTACTCTTCTCTTCAGCACTGGAGAAGCTCTCTGGACTGTGAACACAAAGAGCTTATTAACACATACAGCAGAGAGATTTCAGTGAAAAGATACAGACAGTCCATGAAACAGAGAAGCAATCTGCACTTTAAGTCTGTCACGTTGTCCACCAGCCTGGACTATGCTAATCACATCTCTCAGTGTGCTGTAAGAGCTGTCATTGCCAGACTGCACTTAATCACCATTCTTGCAGCAGCAGTGAACAGAGTTCATCTTTTTCCCTTTAATAAGAGCCATTACATCATTCTCCAGCATGGAAACTACGAAGTGGAAAGGTCAAAAAGTTCTTAATTAGAAGGATTTTTATTACTGTGATAGTTCCGTCCTAGCCTCAATAAGAGAGATCTGCAGTACAGGCAATAAGAGCTGGAAGGCATCTTGGATATAGGAAGCACTGTTTGAAGCCTGTGAAAACAAAAATCAAAATACACAAATGAATAGCCACGCTACCAATCAGCTTTATTCACCACATACTCATTTCAAACAGCATTGATTATTGCACAGAAAAAACCAGAAGCCTAGAGCTTCCTGGATTTTAAAGGCTTCCTTCTATAAATCAATTTTATGTCAAGTTTTTGAGGGGCTTTATGCCACTAGGCAAAAAAAGCAAATGGCTTAAAGACTGCCAAACAAGATTAACTCCAATCCAAATGCAGGATACTGCTTCAGTGAGAGAAGAAAAGTGTTTATTTCTAAGTGAAGCACTGCATGCTGGCAGAAAGGAAGAACACATGAACATGAAACACCCCTTTCCTACCACACCTCAGAGCTCTGCAAGCTTGAGAACCAATTTAACAGTAAGGAAGTGTTGGGATGCTTGCATGCTAATTTCTGAACTTGTCTAAGGTTTATCTTTGGACATTTAAATTCTAACAATCCAGACTGCTGAATTTAATATGTATCTCCTGACCCATCATAACTGTGAGCTGACACTCACTCCTCACTAAATAACTCATCTCTTGTGCAAATCTACAGACATTTATCAAAAGTTTCAAGTTATTAGACAGGTAAGCACAATTTTAGACCATGGCCTAAAGAACTTGGCATGCATAAGGATCCTAAAGTGGGAAGAACCAGCACATCTATTTTTAAAGTATTAGCTTAAAGTTTTAACGTTAGCACAACTGACCTCCAAAAACACTCCAGTGATTAAGGGATTAAGCACATCTGCTTTCTCTTTGACCTGCAGAGATCAGACATATATTATCCTGATTGAAAATTTGATCACATTTCTTCAAGCAAGATAAAGCTAAATCCTCAGTAAGTTTAAAACCACCACTGCTCCCTTAACTAGAGGAAAGCTAAGCCACAAGTTTAGCATCCTTGTAGCATGCAAATAAGCACAAAGTAACCTGCATGTGCCCAGCACAGGTCGGGTATGAATACACATCACATCTTCGAATGACCTGGGGACAAGTGGAAGATCCAGGGATGATGATACCATCTTCAGGAACACCCAAGTGCTTTGGAAAATCCCCAACAAGCTCACAAACTTTATTTGCCTCTGTCTCCTTAGCACTGTGAGCATCAGTTCCCTCCCCTGCTCTGTGGCAGGCTCTCAAGAGCTCAAAGATGCCACAGTTTGAGGAACCCTGGCCTAAAAGACCAGCTGAAAAGTTAAAAACTGCATAGGTAAACATGCACAAACAAAAAGCACTTCATGGCAAAGATGCCAAGCTGTTACCAAATACCCACATGTCATTCCTAAGAACTGAGGTGTGACTCTTACCCCTGCAGTGGTTAAGCACGTGGTGAACTCTTTAGAGAAAGCTGACAGCTCTTTACACAGCATGATGGTCAGTCTGTGGAGGAAGACAGGGAAGTAAACACTGTCCTCAAGATGAAGTTTCTTTCAGCATTCCTCTAAAACATAAATGCTCTATTTCTATGCTTATTAAGTTAAATAAAACCAAAATCTATATAAACGGTGTAAATTATCAATGAAGTTTCCCAAATAAAATAGAGAGGGGAATGATAGGGAAATAAATAATTAAAGCAGAAGATCTTAAAGAGCACTCAGAGGACACACATCCATTCCAGAAGGAACAGTACTAACTTGCCTCTTGTTACTGGCAAGTGTCATTTTCTGAATTAGAAAGTACTATATGTGTCTTCTATGCAGTAATTCTGCCATCTCACATACCAAGCATACTAAATGATTAACAAAGAGCTAATCAGGAATCACTTTTGTACAACTGTTTTGTCATGTTTTAAATCTCTGCTTACTGACGAGCACAAACTGAAGGCAAATATTCTTCTAGGCTACACAGAGCTTTCAAGAAGGGTTTCCTCTTTCTTATCAAGAAATGTCTTTAAGCTGGTAAGAGACAGCTGAGTTCTGTTGGAAGATAATGATGCCACCCATCACAAATTCACATATTTGTCCAATTCCCAAATTTAAACCTATGCAGAATTAAAGAGCCATGCATTGCATGGATTTCCAAAGAATTAGATAGTTTAATGAGTAATTATATGCTATGCATTTACTGAGAGATGCACTCACTGTGAAAGGGACTTGGCTCTGTCTGTGGCTGTCACCTCCTGTTTCTGACCATAGAGAAACAAAGCTGCAGTTTTGTGAAACATTTCAATGGAGCAGGCTGTCAGTTCTGCCAGGCTTCTTATGGCAAATGCATGAATATCCTGCAAGAGTGACACAAACTCTGCATACAACACAAAAACTAGCAGCCTTTATTATTTAGAACAAGTCAATCACACAACATACTATCACTGCCCTTTCAGACCTCAGAACCCACACAGAAACAGAAACCCATAAACCCTGTGAGTCACAACTGTAACTCAGCAGCCAGATAAACACTCTGCAGGCAGATATTCTTTTCCTTGATTACTCAGTTACCTCTACTGATTTCTTGGCATCCTGGTCACCATCTCTGGATTCTACTTCTTGGTTTTCTTCATTTTCTTTTTCTTCTTTAGGAAGACTGCTGTTGAATCGTGCTATCCACTCATGAGCAGATGTCCTCACCTGTAGCAAGACATGCCATAATATTTAATGACTGGAATGAACACAAGACAATGGAGTATTGGATCTCTCCAGAGGAAAGAAGCAGCTACAACTCCTTCTGAGCTTCTGAAAATAACCAGGACAAATTATCCCAGTGCCTTCAGGACTTTGCAGAAGTTTGGCTGCATTGATGCAGTTGAGGCAGTTGTTTCTCTAGCACCAGGAGCTGGAGTTTACCAACAAGAGCAGACTATCAGAGGTGCTTTAAAAACATGTCTGCAGAATGCTGCTGCCACTTGGTGGATCTGAAGGGTAGTGAAATGATGGCAAGAAAAGTGATTCTTCCTCATACCAGCTCCTGAACACAGTAAAACCAGGTGCTTTGTACCAAGAGGCCTTCAGTGCTTGAGTGTAGGGTTTTTCACCGTGGTGGCTGAAGGCTCACATGATTCTGCCCCATAAAGTTAGAGGCCCATCTCCCTGGCCTATCATTGCCAAAAGATCTAAAATATGGCTTGGTTCTGTGCCTTTGATATTTTCAGAAGAAAAACAGGTGAAAAGAAGCCCTTCCTGTGAGGAAAACTCTCCAGCTTTTAGAATATGGAAAGAAACTCACCGTGATCACTTTTTCTGGCTTGGAGGAGATGTGCAATTCTGAAAACAACTCTTTTACTTCTTTTGTGAACTCCTCATCTCCTAAAGGACAGGAAAGGTTAAAGAATCCACAAAAAGGACAGATTCAGGAATAAGCAGCACTTCAATGCACAACTAGTTCTGCACAAGTCTGTCAACTGTTTCCTTTATTTCTCTCTGAATCATCACCTCAGGCAAGAATGCATCAAACCCAGCCTTTTCAAATACAATTTCTAAGGTAAGTTCTGCAAAGGTGGAGACATCAGTGCCTGAAGGTTAGTTCTTGCTTTTTCAATTCTAGTTTTGTAGCTAAAGTAACTCTTTTTTTTTTTTTTTTTTTTTTTTTTTTTTTTTTTTTTTTTTT
>VZUI01054904.1:0-24685 GCA_013401135.1 Cettia cetti | reverse complement strand
GGCCGCCCCGCCCCCCCCCCCAGTTGCGGGTCGCCCGCCCGGCTGCCCGGCGGCGAGGGGGGGAGGGCGGCGCGTCCTTCCCCGCGCCCGGCGCGGCTCCCCCGCGCCCGGAAGAGCACAAAAGCGCCGAAGAAAGTGGGAGGAGGCGGCGGCGGGAGCTCTCCGTCCCCGGCCATCCCCGGGCACCGGCCCCGCGCTGCCATCACCACCGGCCCCGGCCCCGGGCTGGGATTGTGCTGGAAATAGCCGCCTCCCTGGAGGTAAAGCCCTACTTACGTGTCAATCCTCGCCGCACGCTGAGCCCCGCACACGCGCGGGCAGGGCTCCATCGCGGGTGTATCTATTTACCTGCGGGCGGGGGTAGGACGGGGACTCTCGCCCCGCGCCTCGCACCTCGCTGCTGCGGGGACACACGCGTGGGAACCGCGTCCCACCGGGGTCCCGTGGCCGCCCGGGGAGGGTGGGAACTCAGCCCACAGCGCTGCTCCTCTTGGCCACCGCCTCCAAAGCCGGGTTCGTTCCCCCACCCCCGACACTCGCTTCCCGGTGCTGGAGGAAGAGCAAAGTGCCCTTTCACACCGCGCGGTATCAGGCACCGTCCCCACCTCGCATGGAAAAGCAAACGCCTGTGAGCAAGTTCAGGTGCGGGGGAGGCAGGTGCAGGGCTCCAGGGTGGTGGTGGGAGTCGTGCAGCCCGGTCCCCCCTGCCCCGCGTTCAGCACCTCCCCGCTGAACAGCAGGAACGGGGCAGCGGCTCCGGGAAGGGGCTGCGGGGCCGCCCCCCGCCCTGGCAGCCCTCCGCGCCTCGGGGCTGTGGGAATGCTCGGGGGGTTCCCAGAAGAAGAGCTCTTAGAGAAGGGGGAGGGGGAGAAAGGGATGAGCTTCCCTTCCTCTTCCATTTGCCGTTTGCCGTTAAAATTAACTGGTTTGCCCATTTTCGGGAACTAAGAAATTACTCGGGTTTTGCCTGGTCCCGTAGAAATCAGCAGAAATCGCGGTAAATAAGGACCTAAGTGACCTGACAAAGAGCGCCGGGGATGTTCTCTTTGGTGTGGGAATTGTACACACGAGTAGGCAGCGCAGTCACAGCTCACCGCCGCCACAGCCTGCGTACACCCGTGTGCTGTGTGAGGCTTCTCGGGTCTTTGAAGCGATGACCACCAGAGTATTTGTGGCCGCAGTACCAATCTTTGACCCGGAGTGTTTTATCTTCCATTAGTAAGCCTTTCTCCGTGCTGAACTGGTTAAGTTAGGGTCAAATCTGGTTCAATACCTTCTTGGCATGCTCAGAGGGCTGGGTTTAAACAGTGGCTGAGACGGAGATGAGGCTGCCTTCCTGAGAGCTCGTCCCTGCGCGCCGCTGCCGGGGGTCACGGCGCGAGGAGCTCTGCCCTGGCCAGGTTTGGCAGGTCCGGGGGCTGCCTGTGCCGGGCAGGTCGTGCACGGCACCGGCGTGGCCGTGGAGCAGCTCTGGGGGCTGGCGGTCACGCGTTGCCTTTTGTTGATTCTAAAAACACGGCTGGTTCTGGTGGGAAGCTGAGCGTGGCTGTGTGCTGGGGAGGTTGCAAGGCACACAGCCTCGGTTCCTGCTCCGCGGAAGGAAATCCCATCGGGATAGTAGGCTGTGGCGTGAAAGGACATGTTTTAAAATAAAAGGACTTAAAGAGAGAAAATAAACCGTCCTGAGACTCGGAGCTTGGAATATTAAACGTGAGGCACAGCATGTAAATGACTGGAGAGAGGTTGCAAGGCAGTCCCCGAGAAACTGAGCCTGGCTGTAAAATAAGCAGGTTACTGATAGTCTTGCATATATTTACGAGGTTATAAGAGTAGCTTCCCCCCCTTGCCCTGCTCCAGCCCGTGCTGTGGGAGGTTGTTCTCCAGGAGGAAGAGCTTTGGTGAAGAAACGTTGTCTAGCAATTACAGCCTTGCTGTCCGGAGGGTTTGGTTAGGTTCCTGGGTCTGCCAGCGACTCGCTGTGTTCTTGGACCGGCCAGGGTGGCTGTCAGTACCTGGGGTTTCCAGCTTTGTAATACGAGGAATAGTTTTCTAAGTCACAGTGAAGTTGGGAAGCTCAGCGGACGCTTGCAGGCACAGTGCTTGAAGATCGTGAATGGAAAGTGGGACAGAAATGTGGAGTGGGAGCCCTGCACATGTGAGTGTCTGCCTCTGCTGGGTAGAAAATATTGGCTGTGAATGTCTGTAGAGCAGCTGTGAATGTTGGACTGTAGATAAGGAGAGAAGCAAGGATTTTGTTTTCCAAACCCTGAGTGGTGCCGGGAGCCCTGCTCCGATGTTTGGGTGTGCCCTGTGAGTGCAGCAGCCGGATCCGACTTCCCCTTGCAGAGAGGAGCTCTGCTGCCTGACCCTTGATCGCTCAGCCCCTTGAACATTGGAAACAAAGCGATGGGACTTTACTGCAGGGTGAGGAGATCTCTCCGGAGAGCTGGGAAAGGCAGGAAGGAGGAGGGCGGCAGCAGCAGTGCTGGGGTTCAGGGTTTGGCTCGGGGCTGGCTGCTTGGGGCGCGACTGGCGCTTCCATCTGTGCCACGAATGGTGTGGAACTGGGGAAAAGGCAGCAGGTCCTGAGACAGGCACTGGTAATGGATTGCATTCTGTTTTCTAATGAAAGTTTCATTTGAAGTTTGTTTACAGGAAAGAAGAAATTAGCAGAGGGAATTCTCCTGAGAACCCAGAGAGGAAAAAGAATGAGCTGCCTGACTTGCAAGCCAAAAGAGGGTGGAAGGGTAGATTAGATTTACCGTATTGCTCCGAGTTGTGGCTGTTGCTGCTGTTGGGAAACGCTTCCTTGTTTGGCTGGATGGGGAGCCCACTGCAAGGCTCAGCCTTCAGCCAGGTTACTGGCATCCAGGGAGATTCAAAGCTCCCACCCAGCCAGAAATTTTGATCTGGTGTGCTGTGCTTTGAGGCTGGATTTGTGCTGTGCTGCTGTCCCTCTGCTCCTGGGCTGTGGCTGGGCAGCCAGTGCTCTGGACGCTGCTGCTGGGGCCTCCTGTCCCTGGGACTGTCCCTGGTATGAGGAGGCAGTGCCAGCAGTTCATGGGCAGCACTTGGAGGTCACAATGTTCAGCCTTCAGTCTCCAAGGGGTGTCCTGAGGCAGGAGTTTGCTGGTGGCCTCTAGTGTCCCTACAAGCAGTGAGGAATGCAGCCAAGGGCTAGTGCAGCATGCCAGAACTGGAGTAATGGGGATGGCCAGAGCCACACTTGAGGCTGGGGCTTTTCTCTTTCTTTAGTGAAGAGGCACAAAGGTGTGAGGAGTTCCTGGGGCACTGTGGTGTGGGCAGAGCCGGGTGGCTGCCCAGACCCAGCAGGCAGTGGATGCTCTCTCCACAGTTCCCACTGCCAGGAAGGGTTCTCCTGCAGCCACTTGCACATTTGGCTTGGCATTCTGTTGGGGTGGACTGTGCAGTGAGGAGCTGTGAGATGCTGGGAAGCTCACCCTGTTGGCATTTTGGCCAAGAGTATTAGAACTGGAAAGCAGAAAGCTCTGTCTGGAAAGCAGGGGGTGACTTTCTGAACTGGTAAAACGTGTGACAGCCTTGTTTAACTTGAGTCATTTATAGCTTATCAGTTTCTGGTTTGATAGCCAGAGTATTTCTAATAATAGGCAAATGTTATTGCACCTCGAGAGATCTGTACACATTTATAAAGCACTTTACTCACGTGTGCATGTGAGGCATCCTTGGTGGCACTGCTTCTCTCCCGTGCGTGAGTGCACGGAGAGCATGATGCCTCCTGGGTTGTGTTTGGGTGCTGAGGCTGGGTGCCCTCTGCAGCTGAGCCTGAACAGCCTGAAAGCATCGTGGGTCGCTCCTCAGGCTCCTCCTCCTCCTCACCGGACAGGTGAGAGACTGTGGGCAGCAAGGACCTTGGCATTTGCATTTGTCTCTTAAGCCTGACAGTAATCTTGAGTAAGCCATGTGAAGAAGGCCAGATATTAGGGTGGCTGCCTCCCTGCAAATGCTTACAATAAAGAGACTATTTATAGTTTGCAACAGGGAGACCTTTGCAGTTCTGTTCCTGTACGTACAAGATGGAGTTTCTGGAGAGGCAGGATTGCCATGTGGCTGGGGGAGCTGTGCTGAGCCAGGGACAATGTGCCTGTCCCTACCTTCTGCCCTCCTGCTCAACTCCACCTGGGCACAGGGGTGCTGCTCAGGGACACCTGGTGGGTCTGGGGTCAGGATGTCCCTGTGGGGGGCATGCATGGGGCTGCTGAGCCCTGTCCTTCTGTCCATCAGTCCGTCCCTTGGTGCGTGCAGGGTTTCACAAGCTGTAAATTCCAGGAAACTCCCCGGGAGGCACATGGAGGGAGCGGGCTGGGGGCGGCAGGAGCCCTGAGCCAGCAGATGTGTCTGCAGGGACGAAGAGCTGGGAGGAAAAGCACAAACCTGTCTTTAAAGACATTTGTTTGTTCACAATAAAAACTATCAGCCAGCAGCAGCCAGACAGGGCCGTTTTTATGAGGAGCAGGCGTAGATTGGAGGGGTGCTGCCAATTACTGCTTACACGGAAAGGGAGCGGGGATTGTATTTTATCTCAGGACCAGGGGAAGGGTAAAAAAAAAAAAAAAAAAGAGCGGAGAGGTTTACAAGCCTTTGAAATGTTTCAATCAAAGGAAAGCAGAGTTGAAAGCGGTTCTGGAAACATTTTCGGTGTTCCCCTGCACCCCAGGGCTGTCTGTGCCCCTGGCTTTGGGAGGGGAGCAGGGAGAGGAAGGCAGATAAAGGGATCTCCAGCAGGACCGTGTCCATACGGGAACACGTATCTGCTTCCTCCCAAGCTTTGCGCTGGGAGAGTTCAGCCTGGGGAGGTCCCGCAGCCCCTCCTCTCATTCAGGATCTCAGTGCTGCCTTTATGATGATGGTTTTGAAATCCTGTGGCTGACCTTTCCGGTGCTGGAAGTGGTCCAAGGGCTGTGTCTCGAAGTACTGTAAAGGTTAGTGAGAAGGGAGAGAGGGAGAGAGGGAGAGAGAAAATGTCCTTTGAGCTGCAGAAGTGGGAGAGAGGAATGTCATCTATGCCATCGTCAGGGAGCAGGCGGCTGGCTGGGGTCCCTGGCCTGAGCTGGGATGTCCTTGCCTCACTGGGGACCTCGCTCCCCCAGCCCCTTCTCAAGGTGTGCTGTAATTTTTGATCAGGGTACGGAGGCAATATCCCTCTGGGGAGGTGTGGAGGTGCCTCCTCTGCAGCATCAGGCAGTGCAGATCTTTGGGGATACATACCTGTGTCCAGATACGCCCCAGAAGCTGCTCCTGCTGCTGCCAGCCCTCTGGTGATTCCTCGTGTAGCTGATGATTTGATCTCAGAAAAGTCCAAGTTGTTTTATGGAGCCAGTTCTCGCCTGTCCTCAGCTCCCCCGCGCCGCTGCCTCGCCAGGAGCACTCTGGGGTGGATGGAGATTAAAGGGTAAACTCCAGGGCTCAGCCATCCGCTCCTACAGGATGTGAGCTCTTTCTAATTGTCCTCAATTAGAGACAGTGCCATTGCTCAGGCAAGTCTTCAGGCAGGAAGCAGAGCCCTGGTCCCCGCTGGGGCAGCCACCTCGCCCTGCACAGGGAAGGGCTGCTTGCTGTGGCCTTGGGGAGCCCAAGGGGCCAGCGAGGCTTCCCAGGGCGGGGAACAGGAGCTGCCCACCCAATTGTTTTTAGGAAGGAGTGCGATGAGGAGATGTGAAAGCCAGAGAAAGGAAATAGCTCCATGAGTTAACCCTTTCCTGCTTGCCTCCAGGATGAAACGTCGGTGAGCAGCGAGGACTTTGATATGAACGACTCCACATGGATCTCAGCTGACCAGCACCTGAACTCCAGCCTGAGCCCCAGCCAGGACGAGAGCATGCGCAGCCCGCAGAACCTGCACGGCCACGAGGACGGTGAGTACCCCAGCAGGCAGGAAGAGCCCCAAGCCTCTGCCACAGGATGTTTTTGTGACTTATTAAACATTAACCAGTCCTTTCTGATCAGGTGTCCCACCTGTGGGATGGATTTCATATCAGCTCAGAGTCCTTCCAGTCCTTCCAATTTAGCCTCCAGGGTTCCTGCTCAGCCAGGGCCCTGTCCAGCTCAGAGTGGGTGGTCCTTCTGCCTGGAGCTGTCTCCCAGCTCCTCCAGGAGCTCCATTTAGGAGGTCCCTAAATCCCCTTCTAAGGGGAGGACTTAGTTCCCCAAGTCCTCTTCCCAGGTGATGAGGAGAGCACTGCTAGTTCTAAACACAGGGAGAATGCCAAGGCTTTGCAGCACAATCACAGGTTTCTGTGCTTGGAAAGCTGCACCTTTGACAGGTCTTGCATCCCCCGGGCAAGAAATTGTGAATAATCTGCAGCAGCCACAGCGATGTTGTGAGGGGTGAACGTGGGTGTCTCCTCCCTCGGGGCAGGCGGTTGGAAGGGCTGAAAGCAGCACACGTGGGCTGGGTGGGAGGAAGAGTTTTGTGAAGAGAGGTGGTGTGTTGAGTCTGTGAAACATGCAAGCTTAAAATAAAAGAGCAAGTAAATAAGTGGTAGAAGTATGAGTTCAGGTCAGAGTTCATGGCCGTGATGCTTGGAAGGATTTGATGGTTGGACTGTTACTGGCTTTTGCTCAGGAGGTTGAATCCCTCATTGTCCCAGCCTGGCTGCTGCTGGGAGCGCAGGGAGGAGCAGAGGAATTTGAGGAACAACTGAGCCTGGGTCAGTCCTGCTTTAAGAAAGGGGACTGGAAAACCACCCATAAGGAAAGAAAAAGCTTTTGTGCTGGCAGGTCTCCCTGGGGTGGCTTTTAGTTGGTGGTGTGGCCAGTGGCAGAGCTGGTAGAGACAGAAGTCTCTAGACAGAAGTCCAGGGAGTTGTGGCATTTCAGTTTCCATTCCAAATCTGCAGTTTTGGGAAGCTGCTGGTTTTCCCTAGCCAGCCCCAGCCCTGGAGCCAGGCAGCCTTGGTGAGGATGTGAAACCTGACTGCAGGGCACTACATCCCGGTGGTGGGATGGGCACAGCACTTCTGCTTGGCCAGGGCCCCAGGGGGCTGTGTCTTTGCAGGAGGAAGAGTATTTTGGTGGTGACACAATTGCTCCCATAGAAGCTTTTTGGCTCTTAAGGACTAGGCTGCAGCCTCCACCCCAACAAGCCCAGCCTCTCATCCCTGCAGCCTGACCGGGTCTCTCTGTACCCCCTGAACTTTGCCATTCTCCCATTGGGACATTTCAGGCTTCTGACTTAGCCCTCACCACTGAATTCCCAAGTCTCATTTACAATCTAGAATGACACAATTTTGATCCCTTTGCTGAACACTGTTATTCAACAGGACAGTAATTTAATAAGGGACTCACGTATTTAGGCAAATCAAGATGTTCTCACTAAATCCAAATCCTCCCTCTCTCTGCACCCTCTTAGGAATTGCTTCCAATTTTTCATGCCCTGTGGTTTTCCTTCAGAAACAGGTGTCCTCTTTGGGGCTCTTCTTGGCTCCTTTAATTTCTTTTGTAAGGTTCAGTGATGAGAAAAAAAGCAGAAATAGTCCCATAGGAAAGCAAGTGTCCCTGGTGTCAGCATCGGCTGAACTGGGTAGACTTTGGTGGATCAGAAGTGATGGTGTCAAAAAAATAAGGCAGCCAAGCCAGGGTGACAAATGAGACCCATAAAAAAAAAAAAAAAAGGAAAACAACCATGGGAATTGTGATTTTCACCAGGCTGTCACACTTCAGAAGAATTTTGTGGACTGAGGGTTTGTGCCTGTGGTGAATGTCCATGATCTGTATCAGAGCTCTAAATACAGACTAATGCTGCCCCATGTCAGTCCCTCTGCCAAACCAATGCTCCCACCCAGGACTGGAGCACACACAAGAGTGGGAAGGGAGGAAGGACAGTGGAGTACCCAGGTGGACAGTGGGTTAGGAAAGGAGCATGGAGCAGAGGAGCATGTTGTGAGAGGAAAAGCAGATTACTGCTGTGGGGAAGGGAACGTGCACAAAGTGTCGACCACTCTTCAGTTTCCTCTTCTCTTGACCTATGAAAGCTCTTTTTTTTTTTTGGAAACAAATGTGTTTTCTGGTTCACACAAGCTTGCTAAGGCTGTGTAAAAAATGCGACTAACCAGCCCACATAAGCTGTGGAGCCTCCTTGGAGCCCAGTTGGCCAAGCTGCCACACTGTGCCTGCACTGGGGCAGCACAGGTACTCCCAGGCTGGAAGTTTGTCCACATCTCCTGTGCTCAGTTGTGCCCTGCAGGAGTCCTGCAGAGCTCCAGCCAGTGCCAAAATGAGCCCCACACATCCCCTGCAGCCAGGCTGGGCTCAACTCCGGGCATCCTGGCGTTGCAGAGGGATCTGGCTGCACACCACATCCTTCAGTTGGGAGTTTGTTCAGGACTGGATACTCTCCACCTTCAGGAAAACCTTTTGAGTTACTAAATTGGTCCTGCCTGCTGCTGTTTGACGGGTGTGATGCTTGGAGTGTGTCTTCAGTGAAAGGCTTGCTAAAGTATAAAGTTTTAATGAAGAGTTGCCTGGTAGGAGAGCAGTATCGTCTGACACACTTGTTAAAAAAGTCTTGTTTAAAGGACCAAAGCACCAGCTCCAGGTCTTTTCAAGGCCTGGGAGTGAGTGACAAGTGTTCTCCTGTGGCATAGAGCAGAGTTGTTTGAAATCCAGAGAGGCGGGAAAGCAGGGAATTGTCATCCCATACTTTGATAAACAGGTACCTGCTAACTCATCAGAGGCCTAAAAAGCAGCTGGGACAAAAGCCAACACCATTCTTTGTCCTGGGTGCCCAGAAGCCTTGCCCCAGTACAGCCATGCTACAACTGGTGCTAGCCCTGGAACTGCAAGGAGAGCAAAATCTACCTAAAGACTTGGGTGGGTCATGGACAGAGCAGGCAGCATCAGGAGAGCCGGGGTTCCTGCTGGGTCAGTGGGCACACACTGGGACTTGGGACACACCAGGCAGCCCTGAGCAGCGCCACTGAACACACGCTCACTCCTTCCATTTTCCTTTGTTACTCATCCTGCGGGCCCCAGCACGGAAAACGTGAAACTCCAGCAACATCCCTTCCCAGTCGGATGTTGCTCACAGCGTACGTGCCCGCAGGAAGCCGCCGGCTGCCCAAAGCAGCAGCAAGATCAACACAAACTCTGCTCTGGAGCGCAGCTATTGTGCCGGACATCCTGCAGGGACACATCTGTGGGAGCCAGCACACACTGGGAGCTAAGGGACCCTGAGTGCTGCGCCATCCCGCTGCCTGGGCACATCTCTGCTCCTGAAGGCATCCCGTGCCCGGTCCCAGCTGAGCGCAGGTCCCAGGCCCTGTTGCTGTGGCAGTTTGAGCTGGGCTCTGTCCATCTTCAGAGTCTCTCTGCTTCCAGAGGCGAGCACTGCACTGAACCTCCTTGTTCAGCCTGCTGTGTGGGGTTGAGCGGGGTATCCCACCACAGGGGTGCTGGGTGTTCCACCACAGGCCTGCTGTGACTTTCTGGCGAGTGCAGTGCCCTTGAAAGTAAAGCAGGAGTCAGACCCCAAACCTCAGTGTGTGATACGGCAAAGTGCTTGAACTCATATAGAAGAGCCTTGTCTTGCCCACTAACAGGATGCACCTTGCCTTGTCCCTGGCTGAACATCCTGCTCTACTGTCCAGGAGCAGCACTCAGCCCACAGGCAGGGCTTGCTGCTCCCCAGCCTCCTTTGAAGAGCAAACTCCTGGGTGTGTGGTGTGCTTAAGCTGTGTGGGGGACATGGGGTTGCTTCATGGCACCATGTTGGACTGATCCCCTTCTGCTGAGATCCCCACGTGCCGTCCTCGCTTGACTGGCAGTGTCCCCGCTGAGTGTTCTGCCCGGAGCAGCAGTGGCTAATCCAGACCTTGGAGAAAGGACTTTCTTAACCTACTTAACTGTGAAGGCACATGCTTCTTGGGGGCATCCCTTGAGGCAGCTGGCTGGGGAGGCTTCTGGGTGTTGGGGACATTCCTCAGGAGGGCTACAAAGAGGGACTCAAGGATATGTGGGCAAGCATTATCTGTCCCAGGGGCTTGTAAGGCATGTCACTCCTCTGGACACCTTGCCCTGGGGTGTCAGGGGTGGCATAGAGCTGTCCCCAGCACAGCAGTCTCTCTGCTGGTATGGCATGTGTCCCACAGCTCTGGGTCACACTGCTGGCACTTGATGAGGTGCCCACAATGTGCTGCACATCACCAGCTCCTCTGAAGCCTAGCAGAGCTTTCTGGGGAGAAGCAGCCTCTTGCCAAGAGCTGACCAAAAGCCAGGCTCCATCCCCAAGTGATGTCCTACTCCACAGCTGCACTTCTGACAGCTGGCACCCAGCCATGGGGCAGTGGTGCCCACCTCACTGTGCCCTCACAAGGTCACTGCTGCAGCATTGGGTGTCACACAGCTCCCAGGGCTTTCCTCAGCCAGCCTAGCCCTGCTCCAGGTGAATACAAACACCCTTTGTAAGCCACAGAGGGAGCCTGGCAGACCATGGGCAGGTGTCTGATGGCTGCTAGTGCAGGAGGTGGCCTGTGAGCTCCAAGACACTTGCTTAGCCCAGTCTTCAAAATACTCACTGTTTCCAGGGCTTCTTGCACCAATGTTGAATTTTGGACCCCTAAAGTCTTAGCTCTAAACAAAACTAGGACCAGCAGCCAGGCCTTTCTGCAGCTAGACACAACCTTATCTCATTTTCATTAGGGATATATTTCCTCTTTCTCCAGGGTGTCCCCATGCCGAGCTGGCTCCACAGCAGGAGTCAACAAACGTGTCCCTGCCTCGCATGAGCGGTCTGGGCTGGTGACTCCATTCCTGTCACCTCTTCCAGGGGCACATCTGCTCCTCCCGAGCAAAGGCCCTGGCCTGTGATAAACACCCTCGTTTCGGTGTCCTTTGAAAGTTGTCCTTCCCTGTTGCCAGGCTGGGGAGTGCAGGAGAGACGCTGTGAGGCTGTGGTGGCTTTCCCAGCCTGGTACACTGAGCTCAGCTCCAGCTCTCTCATGGCTGGTGCAGGCGCTGCCAAGTCAGTCACTTCATCCTGCTGGTGCACGGAGCAGGGTTTTGGGAGTCTCTTTCTCAGTCTGGAGCAGAGAGGATCACCAGGCTATGGACAGCCAACACCACTTGTGCCCCTCCCTTCCTTCCCAAACTGAGTACCCCCAATGAGAGGGGTGAGGGGGCACAGTGGAGTGAGCCCCACAGTGATAAAGGACAGTCCCTAAAGGATTGGGGGTGCACAGCAGGGTCTCTCTGGTGGTAGGTCTGTGTTGGAGACGCCAGCTCGGCATGAATCCAGCCCAAACCCACCAAACCCGTTTGTTTGGCATGGGGAGAGGCAGTGCCCAGGCAGCATGGGGCCACGGCATGTCCCCTCCCTGCAGCAGGATCCGGGTGGCTGCCAGCAGCAGTGGCACAAGGAGAGGCTTGGTCTGTGCCGCCTCCTTCCTTAGTGTGAGCAAGGGCCAGCTCCTGGCTCAAGCATTCCTTGAGCTGCAAGGTGGCCAGAGGAGCAGCAGTGGGAAGGAAAGGGCAGCGTTTGGGAGGAGAAGGGAAAACCGAGGGACAGAAAGTGTTTGTGACAAGACTGCTCTGTGCAGCGGGAGCTGACGAGCTTTGGTGCATGGGAAAGTGTCCAGCACGGGGCTGGCACGGTGAGCTCCCGGTGCCGGAGGGAGCTGCTCCCTCGGGCCGGGCAGCGGAGCCGGGGGGAGACGGCACCGGGGGGCACCTTTGATGGCAGGGGCCAGGGAGGCGGCGGCACAGCGCTGCCTTGTCCGGCCGAGCGCTCCCTGCAGACGCGCATTGTGTCCGGCCCTGCCAGATGTCTGCCTCGTCAAGGGCTCTGGTCGAGGCAGGGACCCGGGGAGGGAGTGTGGAGGGTGGACACTTTGTCTGGGACATAACGAGGTTTGCGTTAGCGAAGGAAGACAGGAAATAGAGCGTCTTAACTGGAACCTGGCCAGCCCCAGTGCGCTGCGGCCCTCAGCCACGTTGCTTTTTTCTTTCTTGTGCATCTTGGAGGCAAACGCTGGGCAGGACCTGGAGAAAATGGGCTCCGTGCTCTGACTGCATGAGCGGTGCGGGGCCAGGGCCTCTCCTGCCACTCACCACCCAGTCGTGGGTGCGGGATCCCTGCAGAGCTGGTCCCTTGCTCCTAATGAGTGTGCCTCTAACACCCCACAGGGCCCCCATTCCCACTCAGTCTCTCTAATTTGTATTAAGTATCCCTTCCTCGCAGGCTTTCCTCCTCCCCTTCTTCCCCCTTCTCGTCTCTTTTGTGAGTGAATAATTTATGGCACTTTTCATCTTCCTGGCTGTTGTTCCAGGCAGGCGGTGGTGGGATGCTCTGTGCCCTCCTGACGGCCACTCCCAGGCTGGGTGTGCAGCTCCATCCTTTTCCGGTGCCACAGCAGGCTGGAAATGGGACAGACCCACCCACGAGCCACAGGAACTCAGGTGTGGCAGAACCTCTGCCATCACCCCCATGGAGCCATAGCAGGCTGGTGGATCTGTGACGGCCCATGGGGCACCAAGGGTCACTGGTGGGACCTGGCATGGCTGTGACACCCACGACTGCCCAGGCAGGTGGGCAGCAGCCAAGGGAAGGCTGTCCCGAGGTCAGCCAGGGTCCCATGGCAGTGGGATGTGGGCAGGGCCGGGTGGACCCTGGCCCACTGCATGGTGCGGGGCTGCGGCGAGGTTTCCGTGGGCCGCTGGCTCTTACATAAGCTCATTGTTTCCTGAGTCAAAAGAGGTTTTGTCTCCGCTCTGGAGATGTGACAGGAGGAGGAACAATTTGCCCCATTCATCTTTAACTCTGCTCTGGAGAGTGGTGCGGTGGCCTGTGCCGGCAGAGACGTTAAACCCAACCACTTCCCCGCCGTAAAATCTCCCGGGGAGCAGGTGTTGGAAATCGCCCCTTCCCCTCCTGATCTCCTCAAATCCAGCGCCACAGAAATCAAGGATAATCCAGCAGCCTCTTCAAAATGAAAACGCTGAGCCCTGATTAATTCATTTAATAAGTGACTGATCCCCTCCTCCCCCAGCACCACGGCCCAAGAAGCCATTTTGCTTCTTGCTCTCCTGGGCTGATGCCGGGGAGACGCCGGGGCTGCGGCAGAGGCACAAGGCTGCTCCCCCTCAGCCACCTCACCAGCCTCACCACGTGTCTTGTCATGGTCTGGCCTCTGCTGAGGGGCCGAAGAGGGCAGCACTCTATGGACCTTGGGGCCAGCTGCCTCTGTTGGGCTCTCCAGCCTCACCAGCCTCTCCCACATGGAGAGGGTCTGCTCCACCTCCATGCAGCCCATGGAGCCCCAGCTCGAGGGGATTAAACAGGAGAACGAAATAGTTCCGTTTTCCAACCGAAAGATCAAACCGGTTAGAAGTGACATTGTTTTTGCAGTTCCATCTGCTTCAATTAGGGCACGGGGGTGGAGCAGGGGGGCTCCCAATTATCCTCATTAGAGGGGCTCCTCGTGCAGCCAAGCTCCAGCCGTGAGCAGGGAGCTCACCAGGCTCGTGCTGGTTGATAATGAATATATTCATGGCTGCACAGCCTGGCCTTGCTCGCCTGCTGCTGCTGGAGCCCTGCTCCTGACATGTGCTTTTGGCACTGCTGGGAGATGTGGAAAACCTCTCCAAGCTCCGGAGCTTGGTGGGTTTTGCCAAAATGGAGTGTGGTCAGCACAGCCCCACCACTGCTCAGAGTCCTGACACAGCTGCCAAAGCGACGCAGGAGCCTAAATCTGGTCCCGGCACCCAAAATGGGAGTGCTCCTGCTCCCTCTCCACGAGGTCCCACTTTGCTGTGGGTGCCCCAGCCCCTCTCAGGAATGGCTGTGGGCTGGAGATACCCCAGTGAAGCTGCCCAGGGAGCAGCCCTATCCCCATCCCCATCCCTGTCCTATCCATCCCAACAAGGAGACTGCAGCTCCCTCCTGACCTTGTCTGCATTTTCAAGCTGGCTGAGGCCATTCCCATCGACCCAAGGACACACCAATTTGAATTTGTGGCCGTTTCTCTGCTCACAATACTGAGAGTAACCCACCACTTTGTGTGTGGTGCTTCTGGGAGAGCATAACATGTAAAAATACAGAAATAAGAAATTATCTGTAGCTCAAGGGTTTAAAAACTTCATTATTTACGTACATCCATCCTCATATAAACTAAATTTTTGTTTCAGTAGATGCTGACCACTGATATTAGATTCCCATTTAATTTCCTTATCCCACCTGGCAGGTTCCTAGAGACATCTTCCTCTTTGTTTGCAGTATCTTTTGCCTATAGCAAACCCAGGGTTTGTAAATGCAGCAGCATCGAGTGGAAACCTGACATGCAGCTGCTGCTGCGTGTGTTTTGTGTGACACAAAAGAAAACCTGAGACGTGGAGGAATAGGGACAGTCCAGGTGTCACCCCCAGGATCCTGTCTGATGTCAGCAGCCAGTGCAGGACTGTCACTGCCTGAAGGAATGGGGGGCCAGAGCCAGGGGCTATGAGGAGGCTGCAGGTGGATGGGAAAGGGCAGAGTGGGATGCCCAGGGTGGAGTTGGGGTACTTAAGGCAGATTGGGGCTGTCTGGGATGGACTGGGGATGCTCATAGCAGCTTGAGGATGCCTTCATCCCTGCAGGGGTGCCCAGAGGAGGTTGGGGATGCCCAGGACAGGTTGGGATGCTCAGGGCACCTGCGCATTCTTCTCCCAGGTGACACCTTTCTCGGTGCCTTTGCCTAGCAGGGATTTTGTGCCATGGTGGGCCCCCCAGCCCTGCTGGTGCAGGCGGCCATGCCAGGAGCTGCCGAGGAGCTGAGGGAGGAGGTTCCCCCCATCCTCCTGGCCACGGCGCCGATTGGCCCAGCGCTGTTGCTGTGGCTGTGCCCGGGCCGATGGCGGGGCCTGGCCTACAGCTCGTGCCTCCGTGCAAGGGAATAATTCTCCTTAATCCTTCCGAGAGGCATCACTGGATGAGACTGGAGCCTCCCTCTGGGAGCCCCATCTCCCCTGGCGCAGAGAACAGTGCTGGGGGAGGGACAGCCGCCATCCTGGGCAGGGAGGCCTCTGTGCCCCCGGCCACCTGCCTGCTCCTGCTGGGGCCACAGCCAAGCCAGCATTGCTCCTGCACCCGTGCTGAGGGACAGCAAAACCCTGGGGAGCTCAGCACCAGACCAGTGCCCTGGTCCAGGAGGGCTGTGGGGGCAGGACGTGGCAGTGCCCCCAACACCCTGCCCCTCCGGATGCAGCAGGAACCTGTGGACATGGTCTGGGATGCAGCTGCCCACTGCAACCCCACCGTTGCAAACACTGGGACAGGAGACCAGAGTTGGTTTTGGGGAGGTGGCTTGGAGGGTGCCCCGGGATAAGTGCTGGCTGCTGAGCCCCTCTGGAGCCCCGCACTCCCTGGCACAGAGAGCTGGGACCAAGGGCTTTTGCCAGGACCCAGCCCCGTGGTGGGGCGGGTGACGCCTGCCAGCGGCCCGGAGCACCCGGCACATAAACACCACCCCGGGGATTAGGTCAGCTCTGGTCATCGCTCAGACGAATAAGTGGATCAGCGCAAGGGAAAGGAGGGGGAGGGAGCTCTGCTGAGCAGGGAGCTCCAGTAGGGACTTTTTAATTTAGGGGCTCGTGGGGCCAGGAGCTGCCTCGGCGCAGGCGCGAGGCAGGGCAGCGAGCACTGGCGCCCGTGGCGGGGTGACCGGGGACACGCGGCAGCAGCCCCAGCCGGCCCCACGGTCGGCTTGGATGCCCGAGTGTCCTCAAGTGTGTTTATTTTAAGGGATACAAAGTCCTGGGCCGCCACCGGGTCACCACAGCACTCGCCCAGCCTCGCAGGGAAGTTTCCCGCAGGTGCTGGCAGGGGGAGGAGGGCGGATGGCAGCAGCTGGGCACCATCCCGCCGCCCTGCGCCCGCACACCTTTGGACCTGGCGCCCGTGCGCCGTCGGCGCGGGGCTGCGGCCGCCCCAGAGCCCCGGCCCATTGTCCCGGGGTGGCCGGGCCGGGCGCGGGGACGGCCATCTGCTCGTCGCTGCCGACAGCTTCTTTGTTCACCGCCCGGCGCACGCTGGCGCAGGAAGCGGCTCCCACGTGCTTCGCCCTTTCCCTCTCGCGGAGGCACCTAATGAAATAAAGGATTTACTGCGGCGAGGGGGAGGGAAGGGAACAGGCTGAGCAGTTTGAAATGTCGTGCCTGGCCCCAGGGCTGGGCTCCCTGGCCAGGTGCAGGCAGGGTGGGTGCAGGCAGGGCTGGGCTCTGTGCCGCTGCTGGGCTGTCCTTCGGGAGCCGCCATGGCCGGAGCGGGCACAGGCAGGGGGATGGTGCCAGGACCTGGGGTGTGCATGCAGCCGAGATCTGTGCACTGGGAGTGCGTGGCACCACCGTTGCCAGGGCCCTGACCTATTTGTGTGGTGGGGAAAAGGCTTTGCATGTGCTGTGGGGATGGCTCTAGGGTATGTGGAAACCAGGAACAGGAGTGTCCATGTAGGGTGTAGGTCACTTGGGCTTGGAGTGAGACAGGAAGGACATCCTGCAGCCCCTGTCCCCTCCCTGCACAGCAGCATGCCAAGGAGAAGCCTGGCTGGGTGGTGTGCCAGATGTGAGCAGAGCTCCTAATGCTGCTTTCCAGGCACCATGGGTTCAGGGTTTTCCCACCCAAGTGAGCCTGTCCTCATGTGTCATCCTCATGGCCCAGCACTCTGCCGAGCTGTATGTCCCTTAACCAGCAGTGCTGGAATTTGTCACTTCCCACTGCACCCAGTCCCAAACTGGGCCAGAAGGATGGCAGGGGACCTGGCAGGGAGAGGCAGTGCCCCTTTCTCCTCCCTGCAATGCAAACAGAAACCGAAAAGGACCAAATTCCAAAGTTCTTATTCAAGCCCAGGCACCATGGCCAAGGGCGGAGGCGTGGGGACTGTCACCTGCAGAGGGATGGGTGGCTCGGGCATGGGGCACGGCAGCACCTGGTGCGCTTTCAGGAATGAGGGAATGGATCCCTGTGACAATGGCCTTGCAGGCTTGGACACCAGCATTTTTACTTCTTTCTGCTGCATCCCCGAGTCCAAAGCCAGCCTGGCTCCCAGTGGCAACTCAGCCACCAAGTGAGCCCGGAGCAGATTCGGGAAGGTGGCCGCAGGGTGCCAAGGGGGTGACCACGCATCCTTCCTTGCAGATGACTCCTCGTCAGAGAGCTGCAGCGGGAATGGCTCCTCCACCCTGAACCCCTCCACTTCCAGCAGCACGCAGGGCGACAGCGCCTTCCCCGAAATGAATGGCAATGGCACCGCAGCGCCCATGGACTTCACCGCCTCCGCCGACGACCAGCCCATCAACCTCTGCGACAAGCTCACGCCTGCTCACATCACCCCTTCCTACCAGTCTGACAGCTGCAGTGCCGATGGGCTGCGCAGCAGGGTCAAGTACGGGGTGAAAACCACGGCGGAGGTACGGCCTGGGATGGTCTGGGAGAGCCAGGGACATGTCCCACAGCCCGGCTGCCCCAGAGCTGGGCACTGCAGTGGGCTCACCTCACCCGTGACCAGCTGTGCTACAGCCACCATGTGACGTGTAGCCCATTCATGCTGGGTCAGGCAATGTTTCCCACAGGATCAGGCAGAGCCATGGCACCACCAGCCAGAGCTGCCGTTGGGCCACCACGTTATCACAGGCTTGCTGAGGCCACCATGCTTCCTCCTGCACAAAGCAGGCAGGAGGTGACACGCAGGGGAGCCTGGCCATGGGTTCATCTCCCTGGGTTGCAGGGGGGCCTTTGGGAGAGGGGACAGACATAGTGATTCAAGGAGAAAGGGCAGGTGCATGAGGTGAGAGCTGCTGGTGATAACCCCTGTCTCCTGTCAGTCCCCCCCGTACAGCTCTGGCAGCTATGACTCCATCAAGACAGAGGTGAGCGGCTGCCCCGAGGACCTCACTGTTGGCAGGGCCCCCACAGCTGATGAAGATGACGATGACCACGACGACCATGAAGACAATGATAAGATCAATGACTCAGAGGGGATGGACCCCGAGAGGCTAAAGGCCTTCAATGTAAGGAGAGCTCCACAGGAAGGGTGAGCCCGCCTGCCTTCTGTCTCAGAGTTCCCACCACCTGTCTTCTTATTTGCAGATGTTCGTGCGCCTTTTTGTGGACGAGAACCTGGACCGGATGGTTCCCATCTCCAAGCAGCCCAAGGAGAAGATCCAGGCCATCATCGAGTCCTGCAGCCGGCAGTTCCCCGAGTTCCAGGAGCGGGCACGCAAACGCATCCGCACCTACCTCAAGTCCTGCCGTCGCATGAAGAAGAACGGGATGGAGATGGTGAGCGGCCACCCCAGTGCCCTGCCCCTCGTCCCAGCGCCCAGGGCAGCACATCCCTGAGCATCCCCTCTGCTTGTGTCCCTGCAGACCAGGCCCACGCCGCCCCACCTGACCTCAGCCATGGCAGAGAACATCCTGGCCGCCGCCTGCGAGAGCGAAACGCGGAAAGCAGCCAAGAGGATGCGGCTGGAGATCTACCAGACCTCCCAGGTATGGTGCTGGCAGTTGGAGGTGGGCGAGGAACAGCACTGGCAGTGTCCTATGGTGCAGTCAAAAGGCTTTCTGAAAGTCTGAGGGGCTGCAGAACAGAACCCCGTGGTGTATCCTGAGACTCAGGCCAATGGGGATGGGAATGCTGGTTTGGATTGGCCACATTGCAGCTGCAGGACTACAGCAGGCATCCCTGCACTGTCTGTCTTGCTGGCCACAGAGGACAGCCAGGCTCCTCGCTGAGTAGGTCTGTGCTTCCCCTGTGCAGGATGAACCCATCGCTCTAGACAAGCAGCACTCCAGAGACTCCACAGCCATCACCCACTCCTCCTACTCACTGCCAGCTTCATCTTACTCCCAAGACCCGGTCTACATCAATGGAAGCCTGAACTACAGCTACCGTGGCTACGGGTCCCTGGGGGGCAGCCTGCAGCCCCCCACATCCCTCCAGACGGGCAACCACAGTAATGGTGAGTGGCTGTGCCAGGGGCACGGGGAGCCCACCCTGGCATCGCCTGTGCCCCGTGCCCGGGCAGTGCACCAGGGGCTCCTGGCAGCCCCCACTGTGGGGCTGATCTGGTTTGCTGGAGAGAGGCAGGGGCTGCTCCTGCAGCTCTCACAGAGCCCAGTTATGGCATCACCTCTCCCACTGCTGCACAGAGTTGCTCCAAAATCCCCTCTTGTCCCTTCTGGCTGGTGGCTCTGCTCACGTCGTCAGCAGGTGGTTAATTGTTGAACTGCATTTGGAAGGACGGTTTGGGTGGCACTGGTGGAGGGAAGGAGTGTCACTTAAAAAAAAAGGAGAATCTGTACCAGATTCTCTGTTAATTATTAACAGGGGCAGTGCCTATCGCTGCCCTGATCTCCTGCTGGTATGAGCTGTTCTGCTCTCGGGATGGGGGCAGGATGAGGGGCACAGCCACAGCTCAGGAGGGCTCTGAGGGGCTGGGGACTGCCTGGGAACAGTTGAGAAAACAGCACTGATACTGCAGGACAGAAGGGTGGAAGGAGAGCTAGGCAGAGTTTGAGATGAGGAGCAAGTAAAGAGAGCAGAGTATCCTGGGCTGGAGCAGGGCACACAGGAAGGCTCCAAGGTACCTGGTGACTCAACCACACCTGGAGTGAAAGGTGTGAGATGAGACCAAGTGTTCCCTCTGGCTCTGTCCTGCAGCAGTGGTGGCAGGAGGGGCTGGGTCCCTTGCCAGTCCTTGTCCAGTCCTTCTGCAGTGCCCAGGTTGCCACTGCCTGGTGTGCTCTGGGATCCTGCCCCAGCCCACCCCGATGAGAGCCAGGATTTGGAAGGATGTGATTTCCGGAGGCCTGAGAGATGCCTGTCTGGGATTAACTCTTATCATCCCTTCCTAATGCTTCTTAACCCTGAATAAAGATCCTGTCCCGGCCTCCAGCTGCTGAGACCTAATCCTCACAGCAATGGTTCCTCCCCAGAGCAGCACAGGCACCCAGTCCCCCACTGCCAGGCACCTCCTTTGGCTCCTCCATGTGGGACAGTGAATGTGGAGGAAGATCCCTGGGCAGCCCCAGGAGGAGCAAACAGGCTCCCAGCAGCACCTTGTCTTCATTCTTTCTAGGAGATTAAACCTCTGGTTTGCAGTTGTGTTTTTCCCAAGCTCTGTCCCAGTCCTTCAGAGGGAAGAGCACTCTGCAAGGAGCTGTGTCTTCTCCTCCCTCTGAGCAGAGGCCCCGCAGGGCTTTGCTGCCCAGAAGTCTCTTCACCCTCCATCCCCCACCTCAGGCAATTCTTGCTCAAGCCCACATCCCTGCTCCCAGCTCCTTCCCCCTTGGCGAGCTGGGAAACAGGCTCAGGCTCAGTTTACTGCTGCCTTTTCTGTCCAGTGAAATTGCTTTCACATGAGAGCCTCCTCCTTCTTCTCCTCCTCCTCCTCCTTCTCCTCCTCCTCCCCCACTTTGAAGCTCTGGTTCTCTTGGCATGGAACACTTCTGCTGGTGCTGCTCCTCCCGCAGCTCCAGCATTGCTTTCCTTGAATGCTTTCCATTCCAGCTGGGCAATGAGCTCCCCTCCCTGCCACCATCACCAGTGACACCCACCTGGACTTGGGGGCAGCTGAACTCTCCCATCTGGGTTTGCAAACAGCCACAACACCCAGTCCTTGCTCTGTGTCCCATGGCTGCATCTGGCCACCCAGCAGGAGCTCAGCCATCCCAAAGCCTTTCTCCAGCTTCACCAAGTGCTCCATCCGCCTGCAGCACTTCAGCTCACAGCCCAGGGATTAGTTCAGTGTCTTCTCTCCTTGCCTCCTGGCTGCAGCCTTGCCAGTCTGCTCTCCCTGACTACTGTTGCATCTCAAGTACATCTCTTGGCACTTCTCATTTCCAATTGATTGTGTGTTTCTTGCTCTTTGTTTTGCCTCTCTTACTTAGTCCAACATGAAGCTAAGTCCACTTTTTCCCCTGCCTTTACCTGGTGGGGTCACTTGTGAAGATAAACCAGGGAAGCACAACTCATGTGGGATGTTTCCCCATATGCAGAGGGAAAACCAGAAGCTGGAAGGTGATTTTGGTGGTGCATGTGCCAGCAGGAGCTGTCTTACCTCCTAGCAGACCCTCTCTTCACAGAGCTGTGGGCCAGGCTGCAGGATGGGATTTTTGTCATGTTGGCTGAGACCTTAAAGCTGACTTCACTCCGACCCCCTGCCACAGGCAGGAACACTTTCCACTAGAGAAGATTGCTCCAAGCCCTATCCAACCTGGCCTTCAACTCTTCCAGGGATGGGGCACCCACACCTTCTCTGGGCAAGTGCCTCACCAGTCTCACAGGGAAGAATTTCTTCCCAATATCCCATCTAAACGTGCCCTCTGTGAGGCTGAAGCCATTGCCCCTTGTTCTATCACTCCATGCCCTTGTTCAAAGTACCTCTGCAGCTCTCTTGGAGTCCCTTTAGGCACTGGAAGGAGCTCTAAGGTCTCCTCAGAGCCTTCTCCAGGCTGAACAACCCCAATTCCCTCAGCCTGTCCCCCTAGCAGAGGTGCTCCAGCCTTTTGAGCCTCTCTGCAGGCTCCTCTGAACCTGTGTTCCTGTCGCAGAGGCACTGAGTGGCTGCTCTGGTGTCTGTGGGAGCGGGAGCTCCTCACGTTATCTGGGCACCGTGGGGACCTTCCACGTGGTGCAGAGGTCTGGAATCACAACAGGATGAGCACGGGAAAGGTTTCTGTGCCTGAGCTTCCCTCCCACTTTTCCTTGGCAGGTCCGACCGATCTCAGCATGAAAGGTGGGGCCTCCAGCACAGCCCCCTCCAACAGCACCAGCCGGGGCATGCAGGCGGCCCAGCTGAGCCCCACGGAGATCAGCGCCGTGCGGCAGCTCATCGCCGGCTACCGGGAGTCGGCGGCGTTCCTGCTCCGCTCTGCAGACGAACTGGAAAACCTCATTTTACAGCAGAACTGACTCCCCGTGTCTGCATCGCTCCTCGGTCGACAAGACAATTTATACCTGCTAGAAGGAGGCTCCCAGCGGTGTCCTGCTCAGGGCCGCTATCGTCCTCCCGCCACGTGGTGGGCACATGTAGTTTTAGAAGGTGGGATCCAAAAGACCTGTTTTCTTTTACACTCCAAGCACCTGGGACTTCAGGCACAAGGACATGTTTTGGAACCGTACCAACACCCGTGCCTCCGGCCGACCAGAAGCCAACCCTGCAGCTTGGAAGGATGTGGGACTTTGAAGGGCAGAAGGGAGCCTGGGGAGGTTTGGGGCTGCAGATGTATTTAGAATAACCTTTGTGGACCCAAATGTTAGATTCCCATCCCTGGATAATTTCCAAGTCTTAGGTGAGCTGAATCACATATTTATTGAGAAATGGACCCTCCTCTCCCCTTAGTAATTTATTTTTCTGAAAATGGATTCTTTTGAGTTTGTACAGATTGCCAGTTTTTTGTCTGTCTGATCAGAAGGAATTTATTCCTGTGAAATAACACATTCCATATCACTACACTACTAATTTCCAGGCAGCTCTGCCTGTTTCTCTGGTGAACCCTTGTCCCACAGGGAGCAAGTTTGCCGTCCAGCCCTTAACATCGAGGCTGCTCAGCCTCCAGTGAGCGTAGGTGGGAGCTGAACAGCAGCGCAAGCATCCTGCTTAGGCCTTTGTTCTAAGGGGTCCCATAGCAGCAGTGGGGTCTGAACCTCCCGCAGAGACTCGGCAAGCTCAGCAGACCTCCGGCTGGAAGGACATCTCGCACTCATTAAAGTCATTGCAGATAAGAGAAGGAAGGAAGAAAGGAAGGAGATACCTGAGAAACACTGTCTTGCGGTCACCATCCATACTCTACCTCACACTCCATTGTGGGCTTCTTCCAGGACTGGCCGCGCCGGTCCTGGGGGACAGTGAGTGCTGCAGACATGGGGATCGTGCCGAGGAGGCTGGAACCTCCGGCTGGGGTCCTGCTGCGCCCGGCCGCGCGCTCCGCCCCGCTCCGCTCCGCTCCGTCCGCAGCCAGCCCCGGGGCAGCGCCGGGAGCTGAACCGCCCGGGACCCGCGGGGGTGTGAGGCAGGGCGGCCCCAGGGCTCGCCCCAGAGGTGAGCTGGAGTGGTGACCGCCTGCTTCTGCGGGAGAGACGGGCAGCATTGAGCAGCAGAACTGACTAAGTCCTCTCCGGGGCCCGGGATCCTTTGCCCTCCCTGCTCACAGTCCTGGAACAAGCCCACAGTTCCCAAAGTGTGGAAGAACCGTAATCTAATGACCATTCTGCCCTATTTCCACCCCCCCACAACGATGCACTTCGTTTTGCTCAGTGCAATACCTACTGCCAGTGCTGCTAACCCAGGGACCTCGCTCCGGCCAGGGGTGCTGAGCCCAGCCCAGCAGTGCAATGTGCTCTGGAGCTGTGCAGAGACCAGCGAGGGTCCCGCTGCTCCCTGTCCCCCGCAGCCCCCCCACTTGGCTGAAGTCTACACCATGAGATACAAATATGATAAGTGTAAAGCTGTTTTGTAGGTAGAAACTTTCTTGGTTTGAAGCCAGTTTTTATCTTATGTTTGGCCACTCAGAGCCAGCGGCCGGGGGCTGCTGCTTCAGGGGCCAACGCTGGTGGCACAGGCTTGAGCAGCTGCTGGTCCGGCCAGGAGCGGGCCCGGGCAGTTACCCTGTACCCTCTGTACCCCATGATGCTCCACACACTGGAAGAGAAGCAAAATTTTACCCTGCTCTTAGTCTCAGAACAGAAAAAGCTGCTGGCTCCTGAGGCCAGGTGTGCCTGGCCCCACAGCAGAAGGGATCAACCGTTGCATTGACTGTTTTCCCCAAACCTTAAACTTTCCGTAGCATTTGGAGAAAAGGGACCCAGCCCCTCACCACGGGGTGCAGCTGAGGGGTCAGTGCAGAGATGAGGTGATGGTGGCTCTTAGACCTGAGCAGATGCTGGAACCGGGAGCATCGTGGCCACACCCATCCCCTCCTGCCCGCAGCAGCGGAGCGTGGGGAGGGGCCCCGGGGACGCCAGCCCCCAGGCAGGGCTCAGACTTAACGCCTTCCCCAGCACTTCACAAGCCTGCTTGGTTTGTCCACTGCATCCTCCCATACTTGGAATTTATGTAAATATTTATTTTTGTGTGAATACCATGAAGTAACAAACCTTTGACAAAATCTGTAACTGCAGCCATTTGTGGAAGTCTTACCGTTCAGGCAGGAGAGGCAGAGACAATCGCTGTCCCGGGATTCTCCCTCTCCGTGGTCTCCCACCCACGCTGGTGCCTCCCTCCTCGGCAGAGGCAGCGGAACCTTTAGCCATAAGTTTGCCATCAGTTTGTACTGAAACAGAGATAACCCGGGGGCACATGGACTGACCACCAACAGCCACAGTTGGGTTAAGTTTTATTTATCCAAGTCATTCCTGATCACCTCTGAACCTGTCTTGGCACATGTGGAAGTTCAGGAGCTCTCACATGTGGTCAAACTGCTGTAGAGGACACCGAGGCCGTGTCACGAAGGAGGGTTCCCAACACCGCCCTGTCCCAGCACATGATGTTCACAACCTGCAGCTGAATGGTACAGACTCAGATTCCCAAAGCTCTGGTGACAGCCACATCTGGGACAAGTTGTGAAACAAACAGGATTGACTCCAAATTTCTGTCAGGGATCTTTTTCTTTTTATATTCTTTTTATATTCTTTTTTTTCTTTTTTCTTTTTTTTTTTTTTTTTTTTTTTTTTTTTTT
>VZUI01054901.1:0-24705 GCA_013401135.1 Cettia cetti | reverse complement strand
CTGCCTGAAAGCCCCTTTAATTTCTTAAATTATAATAATTCGGAGGGAGGGGATTTGGATTCCACATTTCCTAAGGAGGTCCTGCTCCTCCTTAGCAGATACCTGTCTTTCAAACCGAGACAGAACCCCAAGCAGAAATTCTCATAAACAGATTTATCTTTTAACATACTTCAGTGAGGATGCAAGCAAGCTAACAGCAAGATTTGATAGAAATAAGGATAGTTCCCAAGCTACTCAAATGCACGGTTCCTAAAACCTGCTGGCTTAATTCATCTCACCTTCATTCAGTCCATGCCTTCTACTTTCTTATCTATCCTTTAGCTGCTGCTCTAAAGTGAAAAAACTGATCCTAATGTGACACTCATTTCAGTGTCACAGAGAAGAAACACAGAAGAAAAATAATATTGAACAGTACAAAGCTTGTTACCTCTGTTCCCCAGCCCTAGGACACGTTTGTATACCTGAATATCCATACATTTACCCTCCAGTATCACAAACTAATCCATTGAACAACACAGGTGCCACTTCTGACAAACTCTGCACAATGAAAGCAAGGTTACTTCCAGCTGCACATTCCAGTCAAAAAGTGACACAGTACATTGTGGCTAGATTCAAGATAAGATGGTTATGAAGTTACAATTAAACAGTATTTGATTTGAGAGACAAAAGATTTGCAAGAAACATTGGTTTTGCCTTAAATAGCACTTCCCTTTATTTTCAGCTTTTTTGACAAAAAATCTCTCTAGTCTGCCCTAAAATTCATCTAACAAAAAGAAAAAAGTGCACCTACTAAGTGTAAGTAGCACAACAGCTTTAAACCTTTGGGGACCACTACAGTGTTATATATGGATATTTTGGTGTGTAATTGCAACTGTGTTAAAATATTTAAACAATGAGAGACAAACAGGAGGGAATTGGTTTACAAAAACTGCCTTACAGTGATGTTCTACTAAAGTCTAAGTCCATTTTTAGAAAGATTAGCTTAAGTACCCACAAATTGCAATATAAATCAAGTAACTGGGCAAAATTGCCAGAAACACTTCCATATCATACAGCCTGCCTTTGTTACATTTATTCAAGGTAAGCAGAGCTGTAATGAGTCGGCTAGCAAAGGTTCAACTAACTTATCTGAGAAGGAGTTTTAGCCTTTTTCCTTGAAAGTTTTCACTGAGAAAACCTCTTGCCTTTTATCACAAATTAGGCATAGAAAATGTGAAGCAAATGCATATCAATTTAGTAACATATGCTTGAGCTCATAGTGAGGAGAAGCATGCAACCTATGTGCAAAGACAAAATCTCCTTCAACAGCAGAGTTGTAGGTGGCAGTCTGAGAAGGAAAAGATGAGAATTTCGTCTGTGATCTAAAGTGCAAGGAACCAAAGCAGACCATGAGATTAGAATTCCAAGTCAGAAAGGAAAAGCTAACTTCAACTATCTTGTTCTCCAGAGGCAAATCTGCCTACATTTGAAAAAGTTTATTTGGTTGCTTAACCACGGCACTGATGCAGACAAGCTTACCTTATCCAGCAACACATTCTGCCACAAGCGGAAGATACTGAGGTAGCTTCTGTCTCTCGCACTGAATGAGGTGAAGAAAAACTGCAGAAAAAACAAGGTAAGAAATGAACTCACATGTAGCTATTTTCAAGAATCCCAGAATGCTTCCTTGTATCTTGCATACCCAAGGTTATCAATTACAGTTTGCCTCATTTCACATTCAACAAACCCGGGGGTTGTCTTTCTCTGCTTCCACAGTTTGTACCACTTTCAGTGAGTAAGAGCATGTTCCCCCGTGTCCACAGAGTATATGAACACACCTGCTGTTCTGGCCATGTGACTACCCTTGGCATAAAGGAACTCAACTTAAACACACTTTTTCCTCTAGGAGGTTGAACAAATCAGAAACACATATGCCTATTTCTTACAGGCTGCAGCTATTTCTGTTCTTCTGCCACATAAGCATTTTACAAACAATTTCACACAAGATGATGTGAAATTAAAATAATTAAAATAGGAGATCAAATTTTATGCATTATTTCAAGTATTAAAATCTTTCCCATTGGAAAGTTGGGGTTTTTTAGCAAAGAACTCTATCTTCCTTGTCACTGAAAGTTAATACTGGATGAATTGAGAGGGAACAGACAAATATGATGAATCACAGTTGCTTCCCAAAGAACAGCTCCAGGTTCACTCTGGAAAGCTCTGTTCTTTGCCAAGAATTATTATTTTCAAGGCATTTACAGAAGACCTAATCACAAAGTGTACTGCACGTAAGACCTCGCATCATGCTTTTCAGTTTTTCAAATAAACGCTCAAAAACTTTATTTCCCAGCAAATGTTCTGGGGTAAATTTCTTCATTACTCAAACCCCATGACATCACAGTCCTTTTGTTTTCAGTAGTTTTCTTCAAGGAGCACTTGAAATCCAGTGACTTTGATATTTTTCCAGTATGAAGAAAACACATTCTGAATTCATGCTTTGAATTTTAGTTTTCCTTTGAATAGGTGAGACAAACTTACTTTCTGGTTACTATATCAACATCACTAAGGGATTCTGCAGTCAAACTGGAGTTGAATTATCGAGAAACATGCACAGGGACCAAACCTAAGTCTGCCACCTAATCCAAATCACATTTAAACATTTGACAGGGAAGTTACTTATACAAATATAGACTAGAACAAGTGCTGTGTTCTGGACTCTATCATTTAGCAAGAACATATTTAAAACCAGATTTTCACCTTCTCTCCTTTTGTTGCTATTTGTATGGCATTTGGAATGAGACGAGCAGTCTTCTCCTTTGTCATGAAAGTGATATCCTTCAAAGCAATAGAAATCTAAGCAGAAACACATTTAATAAGACATATTAAAAATAACTTATGACTAAAAATTTAGAAGTTACAGAACATGCAAGAGGAACTTAAGCTAATCCCAAACCTTGGGATGCAATTCATATGATATCACAAAGACAATTACTGTCTTCACTTGCTGCTTTAACAGCAAGCATTTCAAGGTAGAAGCTGAGGTGACTTAAGAGTCATCTCCTCTTCCTTCACATTAGGACTAGGAAAGTAAGTGGTTCTTTCTGGTTTTCTTCCACTCCTCCAGCCACAATCCCAACCAAACACAAATCACAGATCTGAAAGTCAATCCCAATTAGAATGTTATACATAAAGCAGGACATAGGTGAGAGACAACAGACTGTGTTACCTGACAGAAATTTGCAATATAGTCCATTTTCAAAATTTCATTTGCAGTCTAGTCACTGCAAGAAATTCTTCCTGCCTAGGCACTTTTGGCTTATATATTAGTAGTGAAAATGTTTCTGTTTAGAAGAACATGGTCTGACTGGCTGAAAGAAGCCATTTCCTTCCAGCTTACCCCACCTTCTCTTGAATATAAGGCTGTGCTGCCATTCAGCTTAGAGAAAGGAGGAACATACAGCTCTAACTTGCTTTTTTCCTGTGTGAGCAGAATGTTCTCCACTTACTCCCTCTCTCTTTGTAACAACACAGCCTGCTAATGAGGTCCTAAACTTGGCTCTACCATTGTAGCTGATGAGCTCAGATTGACTAAAGGTATTGCTGAAGATATCACTCTGCTAGACTGGAAAAACAGGTTACTAGTATGTACGGTGTTTTGGTTAAAAAAAACCCACCCAATCAGTCTTTGAACAGTTTATATATTCAAGAGTATAATTCCAAAGGGTTTATTTTTCAATTAATTTCACATCTAAAATAAGAAACATGTAATCATCAAATCCATCTGACAAAAGTAAGCTTGGTTTCCAGTTAAGTATTTCTACAGCCCCTCATGGTCTTAAATACACAAGCTATTTGTTGTTTGTCCTGTGCATTTCAGAGCACTCAAATGTGAGATACTAACTTAAGTTATGAGCAGTCTCACAGTTCGCAGAACATTTTGACATATCCATCCTCTGTTTGCTAGGTTATCTTCCTTTTCTTATTCACTGTTTCATGCAAGTTCTACAGCAGATACAACAACTGTTTGAACGAAAAATTTAACTCATTGACCTAATCTGACAGAAATAAAGGGCCAACATATTACAAATATCTACCTTTGCTCATACTGTTCAAAAGCCACAGACCACAATAGGAGAACTTGCATAAGTCACTTATCAATTTCCTTCTGCTGTTCTTAGATGCTGATATTTACGTGTAGGGCTAAGTCAGGTAAGGTTCAATGCTGGAGAGTTCTTGAATCATCACCATATACCATGTCATGCCCCAGGACTTAGAGTAGGGGATTATGTGTTACATTCCTTTATAGGACAACTTTGCATGGTAAGGAAAGGCAAACTGTCATCCAGAAATGTAAAAAGCCAGCTTTAGCATAATTCCCGAACTTCTTATGCTGAATGACTGACTAAGCAGGCTTACTTCAGCATTCAAATGGCTCTACTGCTATTCTTATTTTACAGAGAACAGATCTGCATTTCCACCCAGGGATGCAGGCTCTTTCTTCGCAGCCCAGAGTTACTAGTATGAGATTCACAGGATGAGATCTGAGAGACTCTAATCCTATATCCTGATAGGATAGGACAAAGAAAAGGTAGGATTCAAGTCAGCTAAGAGATCTTACAGTGGTCTCCCATCGGAAAATGTTGCTGTGGAAGCAGAGCCAGTTCTCAGAGAGATACAAGCGTCCTTGCAGCAGGATATCCTTCTGGAGTGCACAGGCGTAATCTGTGTACAGAGAGCAAGAGCAAGTTACTCACCCACTGACTGCAGCACAGTTGACCCAAACCTGTTAACTAAAATGAGATGGGGAATTAAAATACAATAAAAAGTATTACAATACAATAAAAAGCCATTTCTTTCACTTTTAAGCAGTCTACAAAGGCAGATTTGTACTGGCTTGCATGCAGACCCTTGCTCTGGGAACAGCCCAAAGCCAGAGCTGATGGCACATCTGTGAGGACAGCACTCCTATCAACCCCTGTGCATCATCTAATGTTTTCAGAGAAGAGGTGTCAGGCAAGACCAGGAGTACATGGGAGAAGTATTCATTAGTCAGACTTCAAAGGACCTAAACAACAGAATACACAAACATTTTATAGTACAACAGATTATACTGTCAACTCCTACGGAACAGTAGTTCATATGCTGTAGTAAGATAATAGATTTCCACTGAACAGATCCTATCTAAAACTATCTGCAGAATGAGACACTAACAGGCAGATTGAAGCTATCCAGTTCTTGAGGCAGGGGATATTTCCTGAAGTTGGCTATCATTTTTTATGATACTGTCTGACTAAAACATCCCTATTAAGAAACAGATTTCACCTACAATACAATTACCCATCATCAGATACCTGCTCATTAAGAGCAAGAGCAGAGGATTTAATCACACTTCTTAAAAATCTCAGAGAGCTTTCCCAATTTCAGAGCCTGAAGGGTCAAACAAAGGAGTTTTCAGAAGTATTGCTGCTAGATAATTAAGACTGACCTCTTTTGGGAGCTCCAACCTAAAGAAGGCAACCTAATGTATAGAAAATATGCAGAATGTATGTATTGATGCAATATATATTAGTGATTTTACCCTTAGAGGTATCTAATAGCTTTGTATCTGGTACTGTCTGAGCCAGAATTTTGATTTTCTGTACTACAAGAACATAATACAGTTCTTGTTCAAATATCAAGAAGTTCAGGAGTCCCCAACATCCTAACTTCAAGCTATACCTGCATTTACAGATGCTTTTATTACAATTTTTAAAATTCTCTAGCGTTTTCCCCCTCAAATAATCAAGTGGGAATAAAGTTGTAACAAGAATGAGGCATGTATACAAGCCCTTGGAGGTGTGACTACAAATAGAATTACAGAAGCCTAAATTTAAAGAAGCTATTTGTAAGTGCATGTTTAAGAACAGTCAGATACCAAAATGCTGACAGAGGAAGGCAACAGGAGCTTGAAGTTAAGGACTGGAGGAAAGCATTACGAAGACACTTGCATCTGACTTCTGTGTTTTTTAAGAAAGGAATTCAGACGTATAAAGGTCATCACTGGGCAAATGATGAGCAACCCCACTCTGACCTACCTACACAAAAGAGTATCAAAACAAATGGAAGAGATTAGCATTTCTCCTTTTAAGTTTTCAGAACCAGTAACTTAATACGTTGCTTGAAAACAACATTTTGAGGCAAATCATAGTGGCACTCCTTTAAGCTCCCATTTAGACAGTCTTAAGTAATTCCTTTCATTTTAAGAAAATAATATTTTATATAATCTTTACCTACAGAGCTCATTACAGTGGAATAGTTGCTTATTTTTAACAGCTGATTTAAAAACAGAAACAGTAACAGTTCTTTTAATGAACAGCAGAAAGCAATGGCTTCTTGGGGCACAGTAAAGCCTGTACCAAGTTTCTCTACACATGCAAAGGAAGAGCTCCTTGCTTGGAGGATGTAAAATGTCCTTTCAAGGAAACACTGCTTTTTATGGGGTAAAAAAAAAATTATATAAAAGTAGTGGCTTTGCTTCTGATGGAACAAATTGAGATTAACCCATGACTAAATCTTTCTCTAAATCCTACACAGTCTCTTCTTTGAAACTGTACTTCAGAGTTTGCTCCATGGCTTTTTGCATCAATCAAGTGTAAGGAGAAACATCAAAACAATGCTTTGAAGTAATATCCTTTCCTTCTGTTTTACATCCATACTGAAGTATTTTAAAAATGCAGAAAGCATTTCAGAGGATAACTGCCTCCTGAGGCTGGAATAAGACAGATTTAACTGTTTCAGAGCTGTTGCTGGCATACTGCAAGCATACACCAGACAGCCTGTCAATATTTGGTTCCTTAGAAGTTGCATAAAACAAGAGATGACCTTTAAATAGTCACAATGCCACTTTTTAATGAAAATATACAGTGTATTTGTTACACAAATACAACACAGGCAGGTGATGAAGGAGGGAACAAGGTGCAAAGGAGGTAGAGTTACATGCTTGTCTTCTTTGGATTCAGCAGTGGAGTGAAATAGAGCTGGAAAAGGAATATTTCAGTGCTAAGAAAAGTTATGCATCATAATTTGATATTCTCTGACACCTGCTTCTTTCCTCTCCCATTCATCTAAAAAGCAGTCTTTTAAATTACAACCACCCACTGTGTCACTCAGTCCCAGGAGTCACATTAATCAAGGTGCTTTGAGCAAGGGTTTTAGTTCCAGGGAGCAAGGGGGAAGTTTTTGCCAAGGATGATCTACCTCGTTAACAGGGTCTCAACATCCCTTTTTTTTTTTCCTGTACAAAGCAGGCAGTAGAGGAGAGTAGTATGGACCTGGCTTTCCTTGACAGTATCTCATGCTAGTTCAAAGACAGGAGAATAAGGAGTTATCAGCTGCAGTTAGAATTTGCCATAAAAACCCCAAAATGCTTTGACATGACTGCAGTCTGAAGTCATCAAACAGGAGACGAGGACTTTTGCTGTGATTACTTCTTACCTACTATGAGTCTCTCCGAGTCTGGCAGATGAGAAAACTGTCTCTTGAATTCCTCACTCCTATATTTGTAAGTGGAACTTGAGAGCTGCAACAAGGAACAGTAAAAGGTTATGCAAACAGATTTATTTTCAGCCATCAACTGTCTTCATACTGGATGTGTAATTTTATCTTGAAGAACAAATGAACCTCAGAAGAGCAATAAAGAATAGGTGGTATCTAAATGTGATCCTCACTGTAACTTTATGCTTACTTATGTAAGAGCATTTATTTGGCATGGGCCAAACTATTCCCTGCATCAGACCAGATGCCAGGCACAAGGCATTACAGTGCTAGGATAACAACCTGCTCCACCCATAGGAGATGAGAGCCCTTCTGGGACTAAATATTCTAGCATAGACCAATTGAAGAAGCAGCAAGGCCACAACACAGAGGTGACAGAGAAAAATCAAGCCCTCATGGAGGCCAAGAGAACACAAGGACACAACCTAGAACAATGTCTACTTGGAGTACCACTTCAGGAATACTACAATGCACTGGATTTTTCACCAGTTGCTGTAACTGGACCTGTAGGAATAAAGGCAATAGTTTCCTCCAGTAAGAATAAAGAGCAGCATCACCATCACTTCTTGATTTTCTGTCATGTTCCACAGTTCACCCCATTTTAAAGATCACTGTCTATGATTTTCTTAACATTCAAGTTGGGCAGGAAACTCACAGCAAAGAGAACTATCTCCATCAACTTTAACTCCTTACTCTCACAAATGTGCCTGCCCCATTCAAATGAAGAGCTTCAGCACATTCTCCAGAAAATATTCTTTGTAAAAGTCCTACTTTTCATTTTCAGTTGTAAGAGGATCATATATTTTTTTTCTTAACAGATATTGATCACTTATTTTAGAGACAGTATTAAGTAAATGCTGTATAAGGCCATGACTCAGGTGGGCTAAAGCTATTACAGGAAGAAATCACTTTTAAATGTTCCTAGAACCAGGTATAAATGTACTACAAAAGCTTCTTTCACACTTGTTTTTTTTAACCTTTCTAAAGATCTTAAGCACATGGATATTATCCTCTACTTGAGCACCTGTATTACTCCAAAACTTGACCATTCACCATTAAACCCATCTCCCCCATAAGATCAGTTGCTATTTATATTTAGAGTGGGGGAAGAAAGAACAAAGGAGGTAAAGAACCACTTTTGACTGTATGACCTTGCAGCATGCTTACTTTTGACACACTGCTGCAGCATGTTAGTTAGCCTTTCACTATGTTTGTGCAAAAAATCTCAGGACAAAAATATATCTTCATCTTGATGGCCTTTTAATAAACTGGAGCCAACAGTGCTCCCACCTCCTCAAGATTGCCATATATTTTGCTCTTTTTTGCTGAGGACATTCCTGCTTCTTGCAGTTCAGAAGTTCCCTGAACACCACCACCCTACACTCTCATCCTACGATGGTCTGGCATCTTATACTTGAGACTTGAGCTCTTAGGCCACAAAAACACAAGTGCAGTCACAAAGTTTTTAAGTGCACATAACACCTGAGAGAGAAAAGTTACCCTGACAGATCAGCTTTAAAAAAAAAAGTCAATTTACCTTCCAGTATCAGGAATAAAAGAAAGTCTTTATGTTTGACCTCTGTTTGAGTACTTGCTGTCCACTGATATGCTGAGCATTGTAATGCAAAAAGGCAACAAGGGATGGAGACAGAAAATACATCCATCCCTCCCCTTCTGAGAAAAGTAAACATGAAAGGTTTGGGTGTAGCTAAAGAGGAACATGTTAGACATGTCTCCTCTAAGCTGTAATGCCTCCAGTTATATTTCAGTTATTTCTGTGATTATAAAAATAACATTCTTGGAAAGCCTGTAATCTGCTGAAGTAGGTGGGCTATGGTTTCCTAGCTTGCAACATCCAGCCCTGAAATACACACTTTTAATTGTCCAGGAAAGGCATCCAATATCTGCACTGCTTTGAAGAAACCAAGTTCTTTGCAATTACTCTGGAAAGAGACATAGGGGGAAATGAAAAATTAACTCACATCTGACAAGTTTCCACCTGTAGTTCCAGAGTCCCTATGGTTTACACACAGTCCTAACTCAGCTGACTGAAGTCTGGGCTTGTGTTGCCAATGCCAGCACACAGGGAATAAAAGAATTGGTCTGCCATGAGAGGAAAATGAAAGCCATGATTTGTGAAATCGTGATTTAGAAAGCAATGCTTTTAAGGAAAAATGTAGTTTCTCAAACATGCTGTATACAAGAGATAAGAGCTACACTGAAGTTCAGCATTTTTGTGGTTGTAAGACAAAAGCAATCAAAGAAAACAGGAGCATCACAGTGTCACAGACATTTATATTTGTGCCTCAATCATCCAGTTTAACAGGTCCAATAATCCAGACTCAGGATACTGAGTTTTACTCAGAACTGAAATTTTTCTGTAGCATAAAACCTGCTACAGCTTGTCTTAGAAACCCTTGCTAGCACTTAGAAGTGTTGTCATGAGTGACTGGACTATAAGAAATCCTTATTAATTGTACATTTCTACTGCGCTCTTAGGACACACATGCAGAGTCTGCTCTGAATCCTTATCTAATCAGCAGAAAAATGTGAGCAGATTGAAACTTTTGAACCTTATCTTTTCCCTACTTAGCATGAAAACTAGCTCACTTGAATCTGTACTTTTTACCTACTCAATAGGTAGCTTGCTGATTAAGAAGAGATCCCTCAACAGATTTGGGAAACAAGAGGCAATTTTAACACTATTGGCAATTTCAACTTCCTAAAAATGAAGAAAACAAGGCATTTCTATGAATACAGCATCTCTCCTAATCACTATTACAATGCCCAAATGGCAGCATTTGAAGCAGCTTGCCACCTCTGAGTTACAAAATCTAGCACCTAACATTAAAAGGTATAAACCAGGTTGTAGCATGGCACTCACAAGATGAAAACAGTAACTTGTTTTAATACATACACATTTCTAAGTTTAATTATAAGTCACCAGGCAAACACTTGTCCTGAGGATAATCTTAGGCATTTATGGTTATGCTATATTTAATCACCAAGGAAATTATTAAGTGCAGCCAACAACTTAATAGCATTTTTCATCTGAAGCCACAAAATATACCAGAAACCCATAAAATATCATGAAGAGAAAACCATTTTCAGTTATGTAAGAACCAGATACTGGAGGTACATAACTTGGATTCTCATACCTTGTTTAGAAATGGACCAGTTCGACTATATAAAGTCATGTTCCAGAAAAAAATATGTAAACTTAAATAGAACTAAGCTGAGTTATTTATAGGATAGAAGCCTGTTAAAAAAACAGCTTCCCTTTGCATTTACATCTTCAAAGTGTAGCCACTGCAAACAATTTGAGCCATTTAGCAAACTGAAGAAGAAATTAAGCAACACCTCCCAGGAGTACAGCAAAAATCCTAATCATTAGGAAATTATTTGATTGCAGATATCACTAAGCATGCAAAAAAGCAATCAACTTCAGCAGAATGGCATGCACATTTTTTAACCATCACTAATGACAGCAATAATTCTGCATCTGTTCTGTTAGTGTTTTCCCTTTGCTTTGAGACACCACAAAACCCAGGTTACCTGACAATTTGCATTCCTTACTTGTGACATGGAGCTATGACTATAACAGCTGAGATCATAGGTAAGCTGACCTCAGCAGTAGGGTAATAACTCTCCTATCACCCCATTTCCAGAGATGTCTCCCACGGAGCTTCAGTCTCCGTATTAGTAACCACCACAGGCTTGGGATCCCAGAATCAAACAAGCCTATAAGCAAGCTGCCCAAACTACCATTTCTTTAATGCTCAGAAGCCTCACTTAACCATCAAAATATGGCCCATGGAACTTAGACCTTTCCTCCTCTGTCTAACAACATGTAAATCCAGGCCACTAACTCTAAACACCACTTAGAAGACCTGACTATTCCCCAAAGACCCATACTTTCCTATGAAGTTACTAGACTTCATAGGAGCTAAACAAATTTGAAGGTATTAGTAAGGTTAGGCTAAAAGTACATTTTAACCTTACATTAGCATATTAAAACAAACATTAAGTATTCTGGCAAAAGCTATTGCATTTCTACTGAATAATGATTTCTTCCCTATTCAAGGTCATATAAAACCCTTCTTAGCATCAGGATAAAGAAAAAGGACACAGCTTCCAGAACAACCAGTCAGAAGTCTGGACTTTATACAAGACTCCTTAATACTGCAAATATTCTTTAAACTTATCTGATACAGTAGGGGAAAATATCAACTCAAAACCTACCAAAAAAAAAAATCCCAAAACAAAATCAAAAAACCAAACCAAAACAACTAAACTAAACATACCAAGATCCCACTTTCAGTGAGGTTAAAGCCTCATTAGGGGAGATGAGAACCAAGTTAATAGCCCTGAAAAAAAGCCTCATTAGACAGTGTAAGGCAGACAAGACTTCACATACTCCAAGACAGATTCAGGCAGACTCCCTCATTAACACAGGAACACTTCCCATGGCACACTGAGATGATCTCTCACCTGTAAAAGGTGCCAGGTCTGACAAGCCTTTCCATCACAGTTGATCCCACTGCAGCCATTTCTTCAGTCCACAAAAGTTCATTAATCATCCTATCTAATCTATAACACACAAGCCACAGCACTCTGGCTTTAAAACTAGAGCTGCAATGACCAAATCTCCCTTTGGAAAAGAATAAAATATATATTTAACCTTTTTAAATTAAAAGTCAGTCTGGATGGAAAAATCCATCCTACCAATGGATAGTTCTTCTATTAGTATATTTGGTTAACTTTACCTTTACTTTGTGAATTATTTTTGGATTGTAAGCAAGTTACTCCATATCTCCTTCTGAGGTAGGGATTGAGCTTCTCAAGTGCACTAGCATAAAAGATTTTTCTTTTTCAAAATCCTCCCATTTTCAGTGTCCTTCTTGAAAGCTAGATATAGCATTGCAAGAGTTACCACAAACAGATAAATCTGACTCACAGATTGCTTTTAGGCACAGAATTACAGTGAAAGCTCACATCCACATGACTACCAGTCTGCCTTATCTTTTTGCAGTTAAGAGGCACAGTTTCCCACTTCTGACAAGCACAAGGCTGTATGTTGGAAGTGTCAGACTTGCTCAGTTTACCTTGTCACACGTAAACTGTCCAGATCCACTCTGTTACAGTTATCTATTTTCACTAACCACTTCTTGACAAAATCACAAAAAAAAAAAAAAAATTGTTTAGGAAGAACTTTCAATCACTGAGTGCTCAAAAGCATTACTAGCAGTGACTTATGTTCTTTTCTCTCCCAAAGGACAAAAGCATTTAACTTACACAGGGAAAGAACCACTCACAGGACCTGAAGACATGACATTACTTAGGGTGACTTACTGTGCTGTGTACAGTACACTGAGCATTTTGGTTCAGTTTTGCTGGTTTTGGGAAGGGTGTTCTGTGTTTGGGAGTTTTTGTTGGTTTGGTTTTTTTAGCAAGGAGATATTTGATCACAACTGCTTATCCACACAGTTGTATTTAATTGATAGGTCATGAGAGGCATGTCAACCAATTAAAAAAATAAAAGAAACCAAGCAACTGTTGCCAGGGTTTGCTCAGCCACTGTATTCCTTAGGAGCCTGTTTTCCAAAAGTTCCCATGTTCTCGAGGAAATGTGAACAAGCTCCTAGTCACAGTGGGAGGGGGCAATGTTTAGGGAGCTACAGCTATTCCTCACATTCATTACATGCTTTTTTTCCTTCACCCTTACCGGTGGAGAGGGGAGTCTTATAAACACAGAGCCACTGGCAGGCACAGGGCTGTGCACCAAGGTCATTATGGCCCCACTCCTGTGGCCCGGCCCCCCCTTCTTTGTAGAGGCTGAAGAAGAAAGGGAGTCTAACATTTCTTAGTGACTGAGCAGAAAACAAACAGCAGCATTTTCCTTCAGTGACACCCAGTAGAACTTTGGTGAAAGTATGTTTTTCTCCTGTTGGAAATACAGTATGCATAATTTAAAGGAAAGGATATTAAAATACAGGTCATTGGCAAATACTCCAGCTACTGTATCTTCCAGGGGTTAGTTTGTTTGGGGATGGGAAAGGTTGGGGTGGACAGGGGAGTGAGGGATTGTGTTTTTTTAAGCCTACAAGGCCCCATAAACAAGGCTAAAGACAGAGTCCCTAGTTCTCCCCAAATGAGTGTTACTATTAACTAGTTCTCATATACACACAGGCAGGCACACTCTTAAGTGTCAGACAGACTATGATTTACCACTAACACCATGAGCTTCCAAAAATCCACGTAGAAAGAAACTCCTCTGAACTATTTCATTATGGAGAGCTGCTGAAATATTGGACGCCCACTTAGAAAACATTTGACACCCAGTGTCATGAAAGTGACTGAATGAGGTGCTTCTGAAAGGGAGACTGTATTTCTTTTGAAGACTGGGTACAGCACTTCAAAGCACTGTGTGCCACAGGAGTAGCCCAGCTCTCACCATGTGAGATGGGCTTCAGTGTCACCAAGCCATCATTGACCTGACCACGGTGAAAGCCTGTTTTCCTGAAAAGCAGTCCTGGTCAAGTCAGGGAGACCTGATCGCAAGCATTTCCCCATGGGGAGCATGAACTTGGCTGAACTGGAATACTGCTCACAGAAGAAGGCCTGGTCATTTCCTGCACCTCACCAGTCACAGCATCCTTCCAAGAGCAGGAATGAAGGTCTCATTCTTCACCTTCACCTATATAAGTACAGTTATCAAAACACAGCAGAGCGTGGCTTGAAAATAGCCTAGAAAATCCACAACCAAAGCTGTTACAATTATGATTTTGACAGACAAGAAAATTTAACATCCTATGTAATACTATGCTGCTAACATCAGGTTATATAATTATAACAAAGGTAACATTTTTGTGAAGAATTTTAAAATCTGGCATCCTTCCCAAGAAAATTAATAGACTTAGAGTAGAAAATATAAAGGTATTTCTTCAGAGAACTTTGAGTTGCATAACCAGCTAGAGATTACATTTTTAATGTTCTCTTAAAAATTTAAAATAACCAACCAGTAGAACAGACCTGGAAGAATTTTGTAACAGAGTATTTCAGTTTAGAACATGTGAGAAACTCACAAATTTCTCCTTCAAGGTCACACCAGAATTAGCTCATTTTCACATTACACTGAAAAAGAGTTCAGCTGAAGGTGCTCGTTTCCAAGCTTGGGAAACAAACTGATAACCTTCTTATCAATAATAAATAAGCCTCTTGCCATTAGTAGTACTATATATTTTTTCCTGAAAAACAGGAGCTTGGATTGAGAATATCCTCTGCTTATTCTGAAGCAATGGTTTTATAGTATTCAGTACTTTTTTTTACTGCAAGTAAGTGTTTTAAAGCATTTTAACAGTGAAGCCAATGTACTTTCATAAAAACTCTGATTTGGAGATAAAAATCTCAAGCTTGCCACGTACAGTGCAGAGCAAAGCATATGCTCCATTTCAGAGTAAAACTGACTGAGGCATGAAGCTAATGCAAAGTCAGAAGACACACACCCCCTACACATACCTCCCCTAGCTGCCTGCAGCCTGTTCCAAAGCATACAAATCCCTGGCCAAAGCCTCTACAGCACCCCCCTCTCTCACCCACTTGCTCAGAGCTGGTGCTGGCCACCCTCCAGCAGTGCTAGCTAGCATTCTGCCAGCCTCTGCTTGCATGCCAGCTTGGAAAACAGGCTGAAACACCCCAGCCTTGCAGAACAGGCACACAAATACTGCAGCAACTGGGCAAAGAAAACTTATGCAAGGTGGGGGTGACATTTAAGAACTGCCCAGCTCCAATCTAAGACCACCATCACCAAAACTGATTTTGGGAAGCAGACTGCAATAGCATAAATCACTTCAAGTTCACAGAAGTCCCAAAGGGAATAGCAGAGGAAAGTACTATCACCAGGGAAACACCAGCTTGGAGAGAAGCACTTAATGCCTACCATCCCTCCTCTGCATCGCTGAAGGCTACAATCCATGAACCAGCCTGAAGAGTCCATCTGCACCTGGCAACTCAGCATGCAGACACATCTACTCTCACACAAAACTCAGCCACATCCCCTGCTTTAAGTCAGGCCCTTACTGAGACACCTTCTCACTCTGAGCTCCAGAGCAGGAGCTCAGGACATCAGGGCACGCTTCATGCACACCCAAATTCCCCAAAATGTGTACATTCCCAGCCACCCACAGTGCTCAGCTCTTCACAGGCACTTGGAGGCGAGGATGCAGGGTTCTGCATGCCCAACAAATCTCTGCCTGCCCTGAGAGGGGAACAGCAGGCACCCACCTATTCTGCTTTCTTTATGCTGGCTCTCCCTTTCCACCTGCCTTACCTAGGACCCGTCAGCTACTTTTCCCCAACCAGCTACATGGAGTCAGCAGCAAAGAGAGAGCCTTCTCCCAGCACAGCCCTCCGGAGGAAACTGACAGAAGAAACAGAAAAATGCATGTCGAGGCATTTTAATCACCCGGATTTAAATCTGAAAGCCTGAAAGGAAAAGATAATGGAACAGAAAGAGGCTGTATTTACAGTCACTCTGCAGCCCGGGCTGCTGGCTAGGATAAGTAGCTGTCGCTGTGCACCTAGCTGGGTGGTGGCTCTGGAGGGCCTGCAGTTCTGCTGTCAAGATCAGCTACATATGTAAATAGCAGGAACTGGTTTCACCAGAAAAACAAGGTAACTCTCCTGCTTTCCCAAAGCAAAGACAGGATACATCATGGGGAATCTTCTGTGCTGAAAGAGCAACCAAATATTGGGAAGTATATCCATACAGAAAAATATTCACTGGCAATTTATGTCCATCAGAAAGCCAGTGAGAGGATTCAAAGTGATCTCAGAAAGGCCTTACCAGAGCCTGGGTACCACTGTGACTCAGGTCTCAAAAACAGCAGTAGCACAGACTGTTTTAAGTGCATTTCCTGTTTATAAGATAACACCATCTTGCAGCTGATTGAACACCTGAGTGTGGACATTTGCAATTAGAAAGGAGGCTGATTATTTCAGTTTCAAATATAATTATTTATATAACAAGCACCTCTGAGTTTGGATGAAAAACACTTAGATTTTAAACATGAAAGTAAAGTAAAAAGTTCAAGAGCTTTGGACACTTCCATGGACAAACATCTTCCCCAGTTCTGAATTAGAAATTAAGGTGCATTTAGCTTTTAAGAGCCAAGATGCCCCAATCTCAGATTTATTCAGCATTCTCATTAACACCTCCCCAGCTGGCAATAACATCTTTGAACCTGGTAGTAAAACTATACCTATACTGCCCCAACCAGAAACCATATCTCATGTTGCCTCCCCAGAACACTGGCACAAGTCAAGTCCACAAGGCTTTTAACTGCCCAACTCCTTCTCATTTTAAGGAAAAGTTATGGATCTGTACCTACTTTGACTTCATAAATGCAGCATTCAAGCATTCTTTCTGTTCTGTTTTAGTAATTTTGTCTACCCCATGAAGATTTAACAAAAGGGAAAAGGGTAAATCAAACTAACAACAAAGTCCTGTGATACATCAACTTCTAAAACAAACAATACAAATAAACCAAGTGTGTTTGGATGAATTCTGCACTTACTATCTTAACACTGTACTTGAAGTGAGTTTATCATCCTCCAGCACAAAGTTACCCTTTAGCTCAAATCAATCCCCAGGCTAATTTTGAGTCTTGTAACTATGTTGTCCAGGTTTCAACAGCCATAAATGTACTAAGTATTATGATGCAATGGCAATTAAAAGCTCAGCCGAGATTATTTCCTTTTGAATAACAAAACACATTCCTTTTTGAACAGCAGTTTCATCTGACTCACATTTGTTTTTATAGCACGTGTGTGAAACAAGTAGCAAATGTTATTGGTTAAGAACAGCTTTTTTTCACATGATCTTTCACTGCAGGCTGTCCAAGTAATACAAAAAAATTTAAACTGCCTGTCTTTAGACTTATTTGATCCATTTAACAAACACGGGGAAAATCCACAGGTTTTCAGTGTGAGGAAAAATGCCTTTTACAATAACGAAACTACAAGACATAACTTCTCAACTCATCTTCCTTACCTGCAACAAAGTCCCACCAAGATTATCTGACACCAAAGCAGCCAAATAAAGAAGCAAATGAACAGCACACTTCAGTTGGACATTTCCCTCCTTACCCTGCCAGTAAAATCTGTCTCTGTAACTGCATCTCTGATCTGTATTTAAGTTTAGTAACAGCGCCCAAACAAGGATAAGAAAACATCATGAAGGAAACAATCACCATGGTAGTAATTCCCCTTGGTGCCACTCTAGTTTTCAGCAGCTCATAAAAGGACAGATAAATACTTTCAATCAGGACTACAGTGAAAACCTGGAGGAGCATATTAAACCACAGCACTACATAGTTAATAATGCAGGAGTGACTGTGGCCAATTACATAAACTGCTTTGCTATAAATTACATTGGTCATCTCATTAAGCCTGCCAGTAACCCTACTGCACTTGAAACTCCATGGAAAGTGGCATTCACCAAGCAATTGCCCCAAAACCTCTTCTCCTGGCTGCTGTTAATGACGTAGTATACCCCAAAACAATCACATCTTGCACAGTTTTATCTATCTGTCTTCTTTCCCTCTCCTTATATACAAGTGGTTCATCTGTAGCAGACCTTTAAAAGACAATTCTACACCACTACCTGTTTGCAGAAATACAAGCTGTAAACAAACAACAATAGAAAAAATTAAAAATCATATACCCATCTCCTGGAGTTGACTTGTAAAGCTCTCATTCTGCAGCTTAGGGACTTCCCTTTCGTTAAAAGGATATCACTATTCCAACTCCATGCAGATTTCCTGAACCATGTGGCATTTCTAATGGTTTTGCTCCCAGTGACTAGACAAATTTAAGTAAATCACACAAATCTGAAGGGTTTTCTTTCTGACCTTTTATACTTAATCTTCAGGTTGCAGACTAATTTATACGTGTATAGTAATAATTCATATTATCTAGAACTACCTACTGCTGCAGCTGGAAAAAACCTGATTTTGCAGGGCACCACTGTCAGTCTTTGTTCAGAACTGGTTAAATTTTATGACAACCAGATCTACCTCAGTGCTCATTCTGGAGCTGCACCAACAGCAATAAAGACATTCTCAGCATGAAAATAAGGGATAAAAACTCCTTTAGCATAATCACCCATGTTCAAGGGTTGGTTAGAACTGCAGTTTATCCTCCTACTAGGTTGAAATACTGCTGCTGTACAATCAGTGCTATTACAGGGCTGAAAAAAGGCACCTGTTTCTGGAGATTCCCAGTAGCTAAACAAACAACATGCCAGTCCTACAACTATAGTGAAAGCTATTTGTACTAAAGTTAGGGCATTAAAAAAACCCAAAACAAATAAAAGCCCAACCAACAAAACACCAAAATGCAGCATTAATATGCTTAAAGGCTTTTATTCTCTTTGTAGACCTACAGCCATTAATTTAGCTAATTCTCATCCTTAGCAGACTGCTTCATACCAGCAAATAAAAAGGAGGCTAAAAATCCTCTTCCAATGTCAAGAGAACTGATGTATCTCCTCCACATCCCAAACATTTGGAGGCACAGATAAGAAGCAGCAACATACCAAGTATACAAGCTACTGTCACAAGGCCTTAAATATCAGCCCCAAAACAATTACCACTTCAATCAGCCCAGTAAGCCATTCCAAAAGTGGTGTGAGTCTTCAGAGAAAGGTGGAAGGAGGATTCAAACAACTATAGATACATAGAAATATTTCATTTAACCCTACCAGTCTTGGGCACCCAAGTGCCTAAGTCTGTATCTGTGCTCCAATAAGTTTTCTTCCAATTGTGATACATATCTGCATCCCTCCTTGTGCAGGTTTGAGTCATATATGCTCACTGTATTCTTGCCATACATATTGTCACACACTCCAAGACTAGTTCTTTCTTGTAGAAATCAGATCCATGCATGTAAAAATTCAAAATACTTTCTCAATCTTGTGCAACCTCAGTTGCTCTTATATTATGAAAAGCGAAAGGCTTATTTTCACTTTTCACTGTATCAATTATTTGCTTCTATTTTCAAACTCCTTCACACTGACCAACTCTTTAAACTGGAATTATGCTCCAATCAATTGCCTTCTTTAAGCCTGTTTTATTATCTTCTTTCCAACACCTCCTTGACACCTCACATTTTCAAATCCTTAAAGAAGCTTCCCAGATACAAGCAATTTTCTGAGATGCTCATTTGATTTCCACTCATTCCACCTACCTTTCCAAGAAAAAGGCTTACTTTTGGGGTTTTTTTTTCCACAGGCATTCTTCTTATTGTAGACATACATGGAGTTTCTTTGACTGTTTATTACTATAAACTAGAGTTCCCAGACACAACACCCTCACTTTTGATGCAAGGATCCTTTTCATTAGCTTCTTCATTCACCTTTACCTTCTTCACTATGGTAGGAAAATACTTAAGGCTTTTCACACAGGTTTCTTCTTCCAAGGATATTAAACTGAACCATATTTCAGTATAAAGTGCATAAAACAGGCTAAAAAGGTGAATTCAGAATCCTGAGATGTGGTTTACAGATATAACAATTTCCAATCACCTTCGATTTTCATCATCTATTTGCAGTTGTCAAAACTGGGACTATTTAATCAACTGGAGATAAAAGCTTTACAGTTTCCAGTGGAGAGAGACAGCCCCAACATTAAGTTTGTAAGCAATCTTTTTCCCTTCTTTCAGTGAGTTTACAGAAGTCCAGCTTTGTCCACCTCCAGGAGGGGGGGAAAAAAAAACAAAAACAAAACCCAAAAAATATCCCACGACACACCATCAACCTTAAAAATAGCAGTTAGTAATACCATCAGTTTAAGAATTGGTTACAGTAACAGAGAAAACTAATTATTCCTCAAAATTATTCAAAAAAGATATCCAAAGTATTGTTTTTTAAGAGATAAATATTCCACACAGTAAGATACTCTTCTTCCCTCCCTGATAATTTTTTGGCTACCCTTCCTTCTCCCCACTCACCATAGCCAGGAGAGGGATTGTGTCCCAGAGGCTGCCAACCCTAGCCTGCTGCTAATTACTTGTGCTCACAGCACCTACTGAGCATTCATGATACCTGGCCTCACTTCCAGAGGCATGGCACAACTGCCTACTCCCACTCAATCCATGAAAAATTGAAGTCAAACCAGTCAAGCTCTAACATCCACACTTGGTTTCCGTCATCAGCAAAACAAGAGCACATCACCCTCAGAAGAAATGAGCCCTTGGAGCAAACCTCAGTTGCTGGAAACATGCAGCCTCTCCAAGCAAATAACCCTGGCAACAAAGCTGATTCCTGGATGCTACCACAGGCTAGTCCTGCTGTTGTAGCAATTCCTCCATTCTGCTGACTCAGGAGTGGGAACGAGCAGAACAGGTCCCCACCTGCCACAGGACACTAAGATCATCTTTGTCAAGTGTCAGTGACACATACTTCACACACTGCAACAAGCTGCCTTCCTTGCTATCACCTGCACACTTACTATGACTCAGAATTTAGGCAGTTTTAACAATTTGTTTTTAATAGTCAGCAGCTGATCACCAACCGTGCAAGTTATTGAAACATTTTCTGTCAAGAAGAGCAAGGAGAGACGCCAATGACATAACATTTAAAAGAAAAGATCTTAATTTTTGCCTCAAACTTGTGACTTCCTGGTTCTTGCTGCTTTACAATTCAGTTGCCTTGAGGCTGAGAAAATAAGCACCACGGCTTCCTACAACCAGACTGGTACAGGCTTTTAAAATTAATCAGTGACAGATGTTAAGGCTACAACATTTCCAGCCACAGCACTATCTTACAAGAGGGAAGTATTTAAACAATTACTTTGTTTTTAACTGCAAGGTCATATTTGCAGAACCAGATAAACACCAACATCAAACACATACTAAGGTCTTGGAGTATAAATCAGAAGATAATCATTTAATGATATGGGAACACACCTCACACAGCAGCTGCCACCGCACTGAAGAATCCCACTCTCCTGAAGTTACAGGCACACAGGAAGCACTGTGAGGACACACAATATCCTGCACTGTGCAGGCTCAAAGCTCTGCCAAAAGAAACTTCAAGCCTTCAGCATGTGTCTCAAAAATAAGAGTGCAAAGCCAATAGCTTCATTCTACATAATGTAGAATGTAGTCAATAGCTACATTCTCCATATAGAATACTTCAATGACTTCATTTTCAATCACCAGGCCCACCAAGGAAACACTGAGTTGTTAAATGCAGGTCCAACAACCTGACACAGAGACCAGAACAGGGTTTTTCCTTGCACAAAAAACCACCTGCATTAGTGGTTGTATGCAAAAACCAATAAGCATTAGTTTACACAATCTAATTTGCCAGCTGAAGAGAGCATAGCTGGCAGTTACAATGTCTGCACAACACGACTTTTATTGACTCCAGTACAGAGGCACAGCTGGGCACAGGCAGGACAGCCCTGGACCATCCTTGTCCCTACAGGGATAGTGAAGGAAATACTGAACACCCCAAGAACCCAGTCTAACAACACAGGTCTATGATCTGCTGGCATTTTATTAGGCCTGTCCCATTTCCACTGGCTCCAGATTACTACTGCTCCCTTTAAGAGTACACATGCATTTGCATCTCCCCATGGCCTGAGATGCAAAAAGATGTCCTGACCATTAGGACATCCACTTGTGAAGAGGAGTGATGAAAAAATACAAGCTAGATTTATAAATAAGGAGTCAGGAAATCTGATCACCCCCCCTTCTGCTCACAGCTCTGCCATAGATTCTTTCTGGCCTTCACTAGTTACTCAATCTTTCACCTGCTGAGCACAATGAACACTGTGATGACCTCATCAGGAGAAGGATACAGTAGACCAGATGATGTTCTTAAGAGCTGAAGCACACGGATGTACTGAGGACACCTGATACAGAACCTGAGTCAGAGTCCCTTCCTCACTGCTCTGGCACTCTAGGTCTCCCACAAGATCAGCTGTTGCCATGCCTGTGGCTCCATGCACATGTGGTCTCCTTCCTTATCAAACAATAACAATCCATGCACAAAACTAACAGCAAAACATACACTCCAAGTCTACACACACATTCACCTTCTCTCAAGGCATTTTAAAAAAAAAAAATCTAACAAAAGAAAAGTATTGAAATAAGAACTTATTAATACATACTCTGCTTTCAGTCAGGCATTTCCTCAAAAAGGCAAAAAATTAAAGGCAGAAATTCTTTTCTGCCTTTCTTATTCGCAAATTCAATTTTCACAAAAAACACAGGAAGCTTATTTACTCTTGTGGAAAACAAAGTGAAACGAACATGACAAAAACAAACACTAGGAATGCAATTCAGAACCATCAGCCACCATGGAGAATCAAAATTCAGCCCTTATGCTTAAAAAGCATCAGAGCATCAAAAAATGTCTTTCTATAAGCATTAGAAATACTGGATGGTTCATGCCAGGAACTGGGAGACAGGACTGGGCACAGAAGCCACAACTTCTGTCACTAACTTAATCCGTGACATAAGATAAACAACTTCACCTCCTCTCAGTCTCACCTTACACTTTAGTAAGCCAGTAATGATAAAATTACCTGCCTCACTACATGGGTGGAGAACACTTTACTAATTCATGACTACAAAGCAACTTGAGAACTGCAGATATAAACCTTGTATACATACACACATATGGAAACTGAAATAGACATGTAATATATTTATAAATTAAAACCAAGTTAGGAAAGAGCTAAAACACATTACCCAAAAGCTCCAGTCAGCACTCCAGCTATACTGAGAAGGACTCTGCATTTTCTCTGTGCATGAACTAAGAGTCTCCTCTGAATCAGCAAGTAGCTGGTTAATAAGACCATGATCCACTTCATGAACTTCCTGTGAACAAAGAAGTAAGGCATGTAATCCAGCAGTGGTGGAGAAAGATGAAACAAGACGGTTAGTCCATTTAACAGCTGTATATTAAATGAAACCTGACATGGTAGTTTCACCAAGGTGAGTGGCATGGAAACACTTCCCACTGACGGCTTTTTTCATTGGTTTTATTTTTTTCCCCCTAGACTATACTACATTTAATTATATTTTACTTTTTTTATCAAAGTATTTTATTTCCACTGCAGCCCTCTCAACTCGCACATTGAAGCTGCGCAGATACTTAGAACTGAAATAATATCAACATGAGACATCAGTGCCTAACATGCAGCATGTCTCAGGAACCTGTGAGGCCTTTCAGAACTTGAGAAAGGTCATACAGGTGTAGCATTTTTCCTAGAGGACTGAAATACGTTACTATACTACTGGTACAGCAAGTCCTTATACTCACTGTCAGTTACACTATAAATTGTATGTAAATGCAAGCCAAACACTTCGGAGACAAATAATTTGACTCATATCACTTACTATAAAGATAATAAGCACTACTGTTTCCTAATTCTGTAGCACACTCCCTTGCTACTCTTCACTTTAAAAGTCAGTTTTACTTTACAACGGGAAACTGAGCCACAGAATGTCACTCGTGCCATCCCACCCAGCAAACGGTACAAAAACAGCCCAGGGCCCCAACGAGTAACCCCGCCTGTACTAGCGGATTCGGCGGGATGAGGCAACGCTGGGTTTCAACTCCAAACCAGCTCAGAACCGAGACGGAGTTGGGCCACCCCGAGGTGCGCACTCCGCCCAGCGCTTCCCCGGGGCCGCGGCCCGGGCTGGGGACAGCCTGCGGAGGGGACAGCGGGGCGAGGCAAAGGCACAGACACTGCGAGCTACGTGGTGTGAGAGCCGAGCCGCCCGCGGGGGGCCTTTCCACGCGAACAGCCGCACTCGCTGCAACCTCCACCAGTTGCTGCTCGCCCGCTCCCTCCCCTGCTGAGCGCCGGGGTTCGGCGGCTGCCCGGCAACGCCGCAGCCGCCTCCCCGCCGGCTCTCCCGGGAGCCCGGACCGGCCCTGCGGGCACCCCGCGGGGCGCTCCCCGCCCCCCTCATCGGGGAGCCCCGAGGGCCACCCTGCCCGCGGCCCCGCCTCGCCCCAAAAAACTTTCGGGGAGGTGGGTGGGGACGGCGGAGCTTCGCGGCGCTACCCGCGGGACCCGCCCGGGAAGGGAGCGGGGCTGCCGCCCCCCGCACCTACCTGCGCGGCCCGCCGCCGGCCCGGGGGGCGGCGGCCAGGGGCGCGGAGCCCCC
>VZUI01054896.1:0-24727 GCA_013401135.1 Cettia cetti | reverse complement strand
ATAAGGGCGGGGTCCCCGCAGCCCCGGGGGAGGGTGGGGACAGCAGAGGGCTCCGTGTGGCTCACGTCCCCTTGTGTCTCTCCCCACAGAGTACAAGGTAAGAGCCTTCTGCAAGGAGCGGCCAGCAGCCAGAGGTGGGAGTGGCAGGGACGTGTCCGTGTGTCCCCGGGCTCTCCAGAGGGAAGCTTTGCCCCCTGCCTTTGCTCCCCTCCATCCCGGGGCTGTGGGGCTCAGGGCAGGGTCCCTCCCTGCTGCCAGGTCCCGAGGGCTCGGCTGGGCAGAGCTGTCCCTGGGTGAGGAGCAGGGCAGGGGCTTGTGCTGCTGGATTCCTGCTCACCCTCGTGCCTGGGTCAGTGCTGGCTTTGCAGAGTGAGCAGGTTATTCCAGAGCCACCACGGAGATCCAGGGTGGATCAGAGTCACCCTGAGAGCAATTCCCACCTCTCCATGCCCCATCCAAGCCCTGGAGCCAGCTGTGCCTCCCAAACCCTGTTAATACAGCAGGAGGCCTTGTCCTCGTCCCCAAGTGTGCCCCAAGTGTCCCGTGGCTGCCCACGGTGTCCCTGTCCCTGTGCAGATTTACCCCTACGAGCTGCTCCTGGTGAAGACGAGGGGGAGGAACCAGCTGCCCAAAGACGTGGACAGGACTCGGCTGGAGGTGAGAGGAGCCTTTCCCACTGGGGACAATCGGGGACCTGAGCCCAGGGGGTGGCCCTGGCAGAGTGTGGGGCTGGTGGCCGTGTGAGGAGCATCTCCAGGGGTGCCAGGGCAGGGTCACAGTGCTCCTGTGCCTGGGGAGCATCTCCAGGGGTGCCAGGGCAGGGTCACAGTGCTCCTGGCCGGGCAGAGCTGTCCCCTGTGCCTGTGGCAGGAGCGAGGCAGGTGCTCCCCTGGCCGAGGGAGCAGTGCTGGCCTTTGTGCCACCCCATTGTCCCAGCGGGCAGGGGCTGCTCCCAGAGCCCCTGGAAGGTGGCCAGCCCTGGCCCAGCCTCCCATTTGTCCCCAGAGGCACCTGTCCCAGGAGGAATTCTACCAGATCTTTGGGATGACCATGGCCGAGTTCGACCGCCTGGCGCTGTGGAAGAGGAACGAGCTGAAGAAGCAGGCCCGGCTGTTCTAAAAGCAGTGCACTATAAATATATACATACCTATAAATATATACATAGAGAGATCTCTATATGGCAGCTCTGTATGATTCTCAGGGCTGTAAGGGGGCACAGGGGCCCTCTGTGCACCCCTGAGAGTGAACTGGAGCCTTGCAGACCCTTTGATGCTCTGTGTTTCCTTTCCTTCTCCAGCCTGGGTTCTGTGTCAGTCCCCAGGCGTGGTGGCTGTCACTGCTGCCCCACAGGGACACGAGGGGAGCACTGTCCTGCTGCAGCTGGTGCCTGGGGCTGGCAGAGAGCAGGGGGTTGGGTTGGGGTGGGATGGGGGTGTCCCAGCCCCTTCTGCTCCGCTGGGCTGGGGGGTAGGGGTGGGAAAGGCGCTGGGCACAAGGGCAGGAGAGTGGGATCTCACTCCAGGCTCCTTAAATCCATCCCAGGCTCCTTAAATCCATCACTCCAGGCTCCTTAAATCCATCCCAGGCGGGACTGGGGCACTTCAGGATGTGAAATGCAGAGCTTGGGGCAGGGGATGCAGGTGGTGGGGACCCCAGAGGGGCAAGGTGAGACCCTGAGTCCCAGTCCCTCCTGTGCCTTTCCCTGCGAGGCCTGGGCTGCTCCAGAGCCACTTTATCCTCCCGAGGTGCCAGAGCAGCCACTTTCCATCCCCAAACCCAGCCCCTCTCAAGTGCTACAGCCAAAGCCTTGTGCAGCTTCTTGCTGCTCTTCAGCTTTGTCCAGGGGTGAGGATTCCTGGATATTCCAGCTGGGAGCTGGGGGAAGGCCAGAGGAGAGGGGTGGGAAATGCAGGTCCCACTGCCTGCTGGAGCTCTCCTGGGTTTTCCTGAATTCCCCATCACAGCTGCCTGAGTCCCTGATGATCCCTCTGGGAATGAAGGCAATTCCCTCCACCGCAAACTACACACGTTTGTATTCCAAACTCTACGGGATCTTTTTTTTTTTTTTTTTTTTTTTTTGGCTTATTTTCTCCATAAAACAAATCGGGTTGTTTCCACACAAACATCTTCCCTGGTGTCTGTGGTGCTCTGCTTTCCTGTTTGCTCATCCTGCAGGATTTTCAGGCATACAGCAGGACTGAACAATCCCAAAAACAGGCCAGGGAACTGTGGGGTGCCAGCAGGAGCTGGGTCAGCAGAGCTCCTGTGAGGGGACAGAGCAGCTTTTAGCCCCACTGTGCCAAGGGTCACATTCTGGTCCCTCTGAAACCCCCCACAGAGTGCACCCAGTGCCCTCCTGTCCCGGTGCCCCAGGCAGGATTCAGTTCCCTCCCTGCCATCCAAAGCTGCCCAGTTTGTTGCCCCAAACCCCTCAGCAGGTTCCCCAGAGTTCCAGGGGCCCAGGGCAGGAGTTCTCCCACCAGCAGCAGCTCCAGCTGTGCCAGCAAGGAAAGGGCTGGGGCTTGAGGTGAAGGTGGCCCCATTGCCCTGGGAATTGCTCATCTGCTTTAGTGCAGCAGTAAATGAGCTGAGTTTATTTATAATTATTTCTCTCCTACTAAATAGGGCTCTCTAAATCAAACTCAGCTGTTTTGGCTGTAGGAATCTCCCCTCTCCAGCAGCAGTTCCAGTGATAAAGCCTGGGGGTTGTTATTAATGACATTAATAACACAGCAGCAGGATCTTTTCATTTCCAAAGCATTTTATGGGCAGTAACTCTCCTCCACTAGGACCTGCCTGGCAAAGGTGGGGAAACTGAGGCAGGGCTTGGGTTTCTTTCCTCTCAGAGGCAGGGCAGCCTCTCCAGCTCCATTCTGGGGCAGCAGACACTCCAAGGGTCCCTGCTGGTGTCCCATTGCCCTGGAGGGGGTGTGGGGACCTGGAACCTGTCCCTGGCTGCTCTGCAACTCCCAAAGCAGCCCGGCAGTGTTGGCAGCCCTGGGCTGAGATTCCTGCCCCAACCACAGCCCCAGAGGTGATCCCCAGTTGGGGAGACCATCAAACACCATCCGTGGGTGCCAGCTGGGCGTGGGGGGGTGAGAGGGGCCCAGTGGTCCTGGGCTGAAATTGCCCCAAAAGGGGAATTCCTGCAGGCCAGTTGAATTCTCATCTGAAATTTCAATTATTGCTTTCCCAAGTGATGATAATGGGGTGTGTGTGAAACCTCATCCCGTTTCTGTCCCAGCCTGCTGTCCCCACAGGGCTCAGCTGCAGCCCTGACTGCCCTGGCAGTGCCAGCAGCCTCTGGCCTTGCTGCCACGCCTGGGACACTGTCACACGTCCCACGGGGCCCCGGAGGTCTGTGCTGGGGAGGGACAATGACCGTGGCATGGCCCGGAGGGGATTCTGGGGAGGGGGAGACACGGAGGGGGGGTCAGGGGGAGCGGTCCTTGCTGCTGGGTGTGGCAATTCGGGATTTTTCCCCTAAAATGAAGTTGCCCAACGCGGGCAGGTGGAGGTGGGACACTCGAGACCCCCACCCTTCCCAGGAGGGTCTCTGGGTGCAGGGATGCAGGGTGCAGGGTGCAGGGGGTGCAGGGTGCAGGGGGTGCAGGGGTGCAGGGTGCAGGGTGCAGGGGGTGCAGGGTGACAGAGCACCCCAGCCGCAGCCCGGGCTGTCCCCGCGGGCTGTCCCCGGTGCCGTGCCGTGCCGGGCCGGTGCTCGGCGCTGCCGTGCACCGAGCGAGGGAGGGAGGGAGGGGCGGCTGAAGGGATTGGCCGCCCCGAGGCTGAGCCGGCCCCGCCGGGCGGCCGCTGCCCGCGACATTCGCCCGTCCGCAGCTCCCGGGGCGGCAGCGCCGGCAGCGCCTCCGGACCATGGACCGGCTCAGCGGTGAGGGGCCGGGCCGGGCCGGGCTGGGACGGGACGGGACGGGAGCGGGACGCGCATCCCCTCGCGGAGCAGAGCGCGGGGGGCGCAGGCGATGCCCGTGCCAGGCTCCGGGAATCGCGGGTCGCGCATCCCATCCCAAGCGCATCCCACGGCCCCGTGTGGGACCCTGCTCCCGGCGCGTCTCCGCCCCAGCAGGGCCGCCTGGGCACGAACTGGAACCAGTTTGTCTTTGCGGGCCGGGTGGGTGAAACACCAGCAGCCTGCAAGGGAGGCTGTGGGGTGCGAGCACTTGTTAGGGGAATTGTGGTCGTGGAAAGGGAGGTGGCGCTCCCCGATGGAGCTGATCGGGTTCAGAGGTTTCCCTGTCCCGGGGAGGCGCCGGGAGTCTGGTGAAGGCACGGAGGGCCCGATCCGCGCCCTGCCGGGAGCAGCTGCCTCCCCGCACGTGTGGGATTCCCTCCTGCAGCCTGTGGCACCGGGCTTTGATCCGGGATCTGTACAGACCTGCCGGGGCTTCGGGCCAGCTCTGAGAGAAGGTCCTGGCGTTCTGCTGGGGCTGCCAGCCCCCGGAGCGAGCAGAGGGAGGTTTGCAGGGGGGTTGCTGCTTGCTGCTGCTGCTGCTGCTGCTGCTGCCGGTTGCAGCCTGGGGCTGCGCAGGAGGCGCAGGTGGTGACATGAGGGAGCGCGGGGGTCCTGGCCCTTGACCTGTCCTTGGAGGTGCTGCAGAAACACTGGCCAAAAGCGATAAGAGAGGGGCCAGGGCCTCTCTGGCTGCACGGGCTGTGCCTGTGCCTGTGCCCGGGGCAGCTGAGGGTGCTGTGCCTGTGCCCGGGGCAGCTGAGGGTGCTGTGCCTGTGCCCAGGGCAGCTGAGGGTGCTGTGCCTGTGCCCGGGGCAGCTGAGGGTGCTGTGCCTGTGCCCGGGGCAGCTGAGGGTGCTGTGCCTGCAGCCGCTGTGCCTGTGCCTGCAGCCCGGGCAGCACCGCGGACACCCCGGGGTCAGGAGTTCCCCGGGCCGATGTAAAAGGATGGGGCGGCGTTTCCGCAGGGGAAACAGCTCGGAGGAGTTTGGGACTGCTGGAAGCACAGGCATGGTGTCAGTGCTTGGGGAGCCGTGCCAGGGGCCCGGGAGGGGACAGGGACGGTGACAGGGACAGGGACAGCCGTGCCCTGTGGCTGTGTGCAGCCAGGGTGGCTCTGCCAGCTCGGAAGGAGGGAGCTGTGGCAGGAGGGGCAGTGCTGGCGGGTGACACTTGGTGCCAGAGCTGTCCTTCAGGGTCCCAGAGGCCACCAGTGCCAGGGACAGGGGGAGCAGCCTCCCCACTCTGTGTGAGCTGATGGGAAATTCCCTCTTTGCACCTCAGCCCAGCCCAAAACTCAGACCTGGGACCTCATGGCAGGGAAGGAGGGGATGCCCAGCTGAGGGAGCCGTGTCTGGGCACGGTTTGGCCTCTCCACAGGCTGATCCTGCCAGGGAAGATCTGTTTTATCCCCCTCTGGTGCCTGCCATGGCAGCGACAGCAGCGCCTGCCTGCTTTGTTTGGAGTGCTTGTGATGAATTGCTGTTGGCACCTGCGTGGCTCTTTGCTCGTGTAAACCTCCCCAGCCCCTCCTGCTGTCAGCCAGAGCCGCTGGAGCCCTCTGGGGGCTGTCACTGCTGGAGGGAAGGGTCCCTCCCCCAGGGAAAGGCTGGCTCTGGCGTTAGCAGGAGCTCTGTGCCCATTCCCAGTCTCTGGCTGCTCTCTGGCAGCCCCTTGCTTCACCTGGAGCTCTGCTCAGCCCCTGCTCTATCCCGATTTCAGCATCTGCCAGTGGTTTCTCGTTGCCCAGCAGCCTGGGCAGCGCCCAGTGCGTGGCCCAGCTGTGCCCCAGTGGCTGACTGGGAGGAATGGTGCTGTTGGCAGAGATGTTTCAGGCTGTGCTGATGGAGAACCCAGCTCCCAAAGTGGGATTTGGGAGGAATCCTTTGCTCAAACACGCCTGTGCTCACACATGGCTTCTCCTCCCTCATTGGTGTCTCTCCCCTGACCTTTTGAGCCACCAGAATTCAGGTCCTGCCCCAAACTTATCTGGGCTCTAAATCCAGCAGAGCCGGCGGAGATGTGCCGGGATAAACTTGGCTCCAGCTCGCCCACAGGAATGGGGAGGCTGCAGGACGGGTGGGAGGGAGCCGGGATCATTCCTGCGAGCCGGCAGCAGGGATCCTGCCGGTGGAAGGAAGGGGTCTGGGCTGCTGAGGAGCACGGCCCGGGCCAGCTGTTAGCGCCGGGCAAGTGCCGAGCTCTGCTCCGCATTGCAGCCATTCCTTCCGCTGGAAACTCAGCCACCGCCTGTTCCTGGCCCGGGGCTGCGGGGGAAGGGGGCTGAGCCCCCCTGGGCCGGGTGAGACAGGGTGGGAGGCGGCCCTGGGGATGCTGAGGAAGCGCTGGAGCTGTTTGCCCCTCTGGATTTTCCAATATCCTGCCGTGTGCCGCGCTGGCCTTAGCAGGGAAACCCTGGCTCCGTGTGAAGCCTCCTGGCAGCTCTGCGGGGGCTGCTGAGAGGGGAGGGACACGGTGGGACAGTGTCCCCCCGCCAGGAGCCCTGGGGACTGTCCTGCCTGCCTGCACTGCCTGGAAAACCTGTCTCTTTCCCACTCTTGACCTGGAAATGCTCTTTTCCTGTGCAAACGTGCTGAGCCGCGAGGCTGCCGAGCCCTTTGCTGTGCAGCACTGCCCGAGCTCCCACGGGCCTGCAGGAGGTTCCTATCCCTGCCCAGGAAAACTTTGTTTAAGGCTTTGAAGGAGTTGTCTCATCCCGAGCAGTGGGAAGCCTCTTCAGAGGAGGACGCTGAGCTCTGCCTGTTGCTCGGTAGCCAAATCCCTTGCTGGGGACAGGAGATAAGAGTGGAGCAGAGTGGAGGCTTGAAGTGGTTTCTGGCATCCCAGAGCTGTGTCCTAACCCCTTAACCCTTCCCCATGATCCAGCCTGGCACAGCTCAAACCCCCTCCTGAGGAACACATCTCCTGCACATAAAGAACCTTAAAATTAATAACACAACCCTCTGTCCTGTAAAATATCTATTAAATGTCACTGTCCCAGGCCAGCAACAAGACAATGGGGCTGGAAAGCTTTCACTGGCACCCCAGCCAGGGCACCCAGGAGGTGACAGAGCAGGGAGGGCACCCTGGCAGGCAGCAGCCGCCTGTCATCGCCCCGAGGCGCTGAGAGCGGCGGCATTTGGGGAGCTCAGGTCCCCGAGTGGGTTCTGGGCTGACAATCGGCAGCGGGGAAGGATAAAACCACCCTTCCCTTCCTGCTGCTGATAACGCCTCCCGTGGCATCAAAGCCGCCTCTTTGGCAGGCGAGGGAAACGCTGACATTTCGTAACAGTTTGGAACAAAACAGCTTTGCTGCAAGGGGTTTCCATGCTTAAAATACGTGTTTTGGTTTTTTTTTCTGTTTTTGAAGTGGTTTTCATATGCATTTGATCCTGGAAGTGATAAGAGGGAGCTCGGGGAGATGCTGTGTGCTCTGATTGCCGGCAATTAGCAGGAGATGTGTAAGGAGCACTTTGTAGAAGCGCTTTGGCTTCCTCCGGGGGTTTGTTCGAGCATTAAACCCACCCGAGTTCATTTTATGCGGTCAGGAATTTTGGGAAACCGTGGTGGTGAAGGGCAGAAGAGGGAACAGAGGTGAAGCAGCAGCAGCAGCTTTGGGAGCTGGGGTTGGTGTCCCAGGTGTGGGAGCTGGGGTTGGTGTCCCAGGTGTGGGAGCTGGGGTTGGTGTCCCAGGTGTGGGAGCTGGGGTTGGTGTCCCAGGTGTGGGAGCTGGGGTTGGTGTCCCAGGTGTGGGAGCTGGGGTTGGTGTCCCAGGTGTGGGAGCTGGGGTTGGTGTCCCAGGTGTGGGAGCTGGGGTTGGTGTCCCAGGTGTGGGAGCTGGGGTTGGTGTCCCAGGTGTGAGAGCTGGGGTTGGAGTTCGAGGCAGGTGAGGCAGCCCCAGCACTGCTGGAGCTGCCAGCAGCGACCAGAGCAGTGTGTCACACCTTGTCACCTCTCCTGCTGGCACATCCCGCCTTTCCTGCCCCTGCAGCCCGGCCCTGCAGGGGTTAAACGGGTCGGAAATGCTGTCGATGGTGGCCTTGCCGCTGCACCTGATGCTCCCGGCGGAGCTTGGCGAGGGAAGGAAAGGGAAGGGCTGAGCAAATAACGCTTATCCTGCTGGCCGAGGGTCCCCGGGGCACACAGCCCCCACCCACAGACACCCTCGGCCGTGCCCCGGCCTGGGGACACGGGGACAGGGCTGAGGTGGCCACTGAGAGGGTCCCAAGCCCTCCAGCAGGGAGGGGAACTCGTGTCCAGCACGGCTCTGGAGCTCCTGGGCATTGCAGGGGCAGGGATGCCAGGGCTGGGGCTGGGCACATCTCCCTGCCCCGGGGATATTCCCCCTCTGGGATCTCTGGGATCTGGGATCTGGTTTCTCCTCCCGCCAGCTCTGCAAAGAAGGTTCCACCTCCTGCTGTTGAAGGCGTTTGGGGAAGTGCAGTGGGGTTTGGGAGCGCTGATCCAGCAGCTCCTTCCTGCAAGTCCCTGCTAGGTTTGGAGGGTTTGGAGCCTCCTCTCCTCAGGATGCTGTCACAACCTCCCCGTGTGGCCTCTCCTCCCAGGAAGATGTGCCAGCTCTGGTGGCCTCCCCTGTGCCACTGCTGCAGCTCGGGAATTGCATCCAAGGCATTTTGGAACTTGGCTTTGGGGAATGGGGATGGGTAGGACATGGAGAAGAGTCTCTTGGGGTGCAGAGAGCTTTCCAGCCCCACCAGAGGAGATTTTGGGGATGTGGAGGATGGATCCAGCCCTGGGTGGTGGCGTGGACTGGTGGGAATTGGGGTTTCCCACTAGAATTCCCACCATTAGCTGGAATTCCCACAATTATCTGGAATTCTCACAATTAGCTGGAATTCTGGCTCCCCTGGAGGCTGAGGAGACCAAGGGCTGCAGGAAGGTGGCTCTCCAGGTCCCCAGAGGCAGGAAGGTGAGACCCAGGGGGGCTTCCCACTGCTCTGCCCACCACGCAGGGTGGGCACAGGGGTGGGCAAAGCCTTGGGCACCATCCCAGGGCCTCTCCCAGTGCTGGAGAGGAGCCCAGGCCAACCTGTTGCTGGAGTTTGTTTGGAAAAGGCCGACACCAAAATTTTGGTTGGAGGAAACACAGTTTATTCTGGGTTCTGAGTAATCCTAACATCTCTCCTCTGCCTGAAGCTTGTTTTTTATACATTGCTCAGCAGGTCTCACCCCTGCCTGACTATTCCTTTAAAGGGCATCTCAAACCTCTCCTTTTCATTCATTATTTAAATGTGTTTTCCAGCCCTGCTCCCAGGCTGGAGCATCCTGCCATGAGCCTGCTGAGCCTGGCACCGAGTCCTGAAATGCTGCCTGGGAGTGCCAAACCTGCTCCATGGGATTTTCCAGAGCTGATTGTGTTGGGCTGGGCTTGGAAACCCCTGGTTCCTGGGGCTAGGAGCAGCGTTTGGAGGCTGCCCCTGGGGACACAGCAGGGTCACTCAGAGATCTCTCACCTGGGTGATTTTATTTGCTCAGCATCTCCCCGTGCTCACTGGTGAGAGGGGAGACCCAGAAACGCCCCCTGCTCCTCTGGGGTGGGGGCAGCTGCAGCCCCTGGGTCAGGGGATGAAGTTTGCTTTGGGGGAGCTAAAGCAAACAGCCACAAACTTCTCCAGGAGGCAGAGAACGGGGGGAGCAGCCCTGGAGAGGGGGTCCTGCCGTGGCAGGGGGGCACTGGCAGCCTGGGTCACAAGGAGCTGCCTGTTGGTGATTTAATCAGCCCGTTAATAATTACCTGAAGCTGCTGTGAGGAAGGACATTCCCTGCAGCCCAGCAGGGGCTCTCCCAGCAGGGATGACACTTCAGGGAGCCTCTGTCCCTCTGATCCCCGGGGCTGTGCTGGGGGGTCCCTGCCCAAGGCCTGACGTGCCAAGGGGAGCCTGCAGGGACTGAGGGGCAGATTTCCCACCCACAGCCCTGCCCCGGTGTGTGGAGAGCCTGGACCCAGCCTGGGGGTCACTGCAGTCAGCACCACCCCCCTGGGCCGTGCTCCCGCCCCGGGCTGGCTGGGATCCCCTCCTCTCCACCTCCCCTTTGATCTAATTACACCGGGAAGAGGCTTCAGTGGCCCCCCGAGTGAGTGATGGTTCCTGCGGGGTGTGAGCTGCCAGGGACACCCCTGCAGGTGATAATCTTTGCCCTCTGCACGCTCTATCAGCCTGTAATTGCACTTCCCTCTATTCAGGACTCCTGTTTCCTCGTTTAAGGCCGGGAGGAGGATGTGAGGAGCTGATGTCTCCTCCGGGAGAGAGTGAGCTCAGAGGGGGATGTTTGCAGCCTTGCTTGTGTGCAGTTCCCTCCTGCAGGGCAGAGCTGTGGCTCCAGGTGTGTCCCACAGCTCCCCTTTCTTGGGAGGCACTGAGGGCTCAGCACCCCTCTGTGCACAGGGCAGGGGTTGGGAAGAGCCTGGCTCAGGGAGCAGCTCCTCTCCTGGGAAGAGGAGCCTGTGCTGCCAAAGGCACCAGGACAGGCCCAGGACCCTCCGTGGGCACTGCTGGGGTGAGCTGGTGCCACTGGAGCTCCTGAGCCCTGCTGGAATGAGCTGGGATGAGCTGGTGCCACTGGAGCCCCTGAGCCCTGCTGGAATGAGCTGGGATGAGCTGGTGCCACTGGAGCCCCTGAGCCCTGCTGGAATGAGCTGGGATGAGCTGGTGCCACTGGAGCCCCTGAGCCCTGCTGGAATGAGCTGGGATGAGCTGGTGCCACTGGAGCCCCTGAGCCCTGCTGGAATGAGCTGGGATGAGCTGGTGCCACTGGACAGGGGTCCCCAGAGCCCTGCTGGGATGAGCTGGTACCACTGGAGCCCCTGAGCCCTGCTGGGATGAGCTGGTGCCACTGGAGCCGTGTGGGACAGGAGTCCCCAGAGCTGCTGTCAGCACTGGGGTGCCTGGGGCAGATGGGGGCACTGAGGGAGGAGGCTCAGCCTGGGCACCCTTTGTGCTTTCTGCCCATCCTGGTGGCTGATCTGCCCCTCTGCCGTGGCTGGGGCAGGACAGGGGAGCCCCCCACACCCCCTGTGCAAGGGGAGAAGCTGCTGCTCTGGGGGGCAGAACCAGGGGGGCCTTGTGCCCCCCCAAGCAGTCAGGTTTCACATTCATCTCCCCAAAGTGATTTTCCAAGGCTGTCAGCTGAGGCTGTTAATGGCTGCAAGGCCACAGTGATGAGGGCCCAGGAGCTGTGCATGGCTGCTCTGCCTGGGGCCCTGGGGAGATGCTGAGACCTGAGGTTTGAGCTTGCCTTGTGCACCCAGGGATGCTGCAGCCCCAGACTGGGAGCAGGATGCTCTGGGTTATCCCAGAGAGGGGCAGCTGGAGGGCCAGGGAGGGTGGCAGGGTCCCAGGCAGGCAGGAGCCAGCCCGGAGTGCTCAGCTCCTGCTGGAATCGTTGGATGCAGAGCCAGGGGCTCCCCGCATCCGCCCCGCTCAAGGGGCCCTTGTTTGCAGGGAGGAGATGATTCATGTGCACCAGTGGCCCCTCAGCAAATCTTCCACTCTTAGAGGATGTTGTCAGGGCTCAAGTGTGAGCATTAATGGTTGGCTTTTCCCTAAAACCCCTCCGGCCTGGAGCAGGACACACTGGGACAAGGAGGAGGAGGAGGAGGAGGAGGAGGAGGTGTTTTCCTGGCTGCTGTTCCTGGCCCTACCAGTCCATCCCAGTCTGCCCCACAGCCAGCAGGCGCTGGGCGATGGGAGCAGAGCCTGGCTGGCTCCTGCACCTCCGGGAGATGCTGCCCCTCTGCTGCCCACTTGGCAGGGCAGCGGCACAGCAGCGGCCGCGGGGGGTGCAGGCAGCTCCGTCCTCCTGTCCCCTGCACAAAGGAACAATTCTGGGAGCGCCATCCGCCCCCACCAAGGCACTTCCTCCTCCCCGGCGGGGAGAAACCTCCTTGGGAATGGGAGTGGGAACAGGAACTGCCCCCGGAGCCCAGCGGAGTGCTCGGGAGGCCGTGGGCTTCCTCGAGGAGCAGCGGGCTTGGGGCTGGAGGGGGCTGCCAGCATCCCACCCCCGTGGTGGTGCCCGTGCTGGGGCACCCAGCCAGGCTCGGGGACACGTCCCAGCACGGGGTGGCTCTCGCAGGCGGCTCCACATCGATCTGTGAGCACGGCTCGTGCTCCCTGCAGGGCTCCCCCGGGGGCTGGGGTGTCACTGGGTGCTGTCCCCGCCTGTTTGGGGCATCCCGGGAGCTCTCAGAGTTTGCTGTAAGGAGCCCTGTGCCGGCACGCAGAGCGGCCAAGGGCCCTGCCCGTGCCAACAGGAAGGATTTATTTGTGCCTGGGTTTTATTTTAGCTACAAACAATGGCTGTTACTCCCAGCATCCGATTTCCCCCGGCCCCCCTCGGCCGCAGCCATCACCTGGCGCAGGAGGAAGCGTGGCCGGAGGCCGGAGAGCCACGGGAGAGGGGTCCCTGTGCACCTCCCACTGCAGTTCAGAGCTGTGATTCAGCCTCTCCCCTCCCCGGGGCTCCTCAAGCTGCAGACTGGGCTTTTCTTGGAGTCACAACTCCATGGCGTTGTCTTATCTCTCCTCTTGCAAAAGCCGGGTCTCTACACCAGGAAACTCCTGCTTTGGCTTGGCCAGAGACTCTTCCTCCTCCTCCTCCTCTTCCTCCTCTCTGTAGGTTACTGGAGCAGGACCTGATTTTTGCCGCTGTGCTGGAGCAGAGCTGGGAGGGGCAGGGAGGCTCTGCAGCTGCAGGCTGTGTCCAGACCTTATCTCTGTGCTGGGAAAAGGCTCCCCGAGGAGGGGAGCACTTGTGGGGTCTAAAAATAGAGCTGGCCTGCTGTAGGGTGGAGAGGGGGGCTGCAGGGGCTGCAGCTCCTTTGCAGCACCGGGCTGGGTGCTGCTGCCAGGGCAGGCTTTGGCAGAGGGGAAGCTCTGCCCCGGTGTCCTGCTGCTGTCCCCTGGGTCACCCCATCCCAGCAGAGCCACCCTGGGTCCCCCCAGCCCTTCCAGGCCTGGTAGTTAATGCTGAAGCCATCTGCTGCCACAGGTCCTGGCCTTCCCAGGCTCAGAGCCCTCACAGGCATCTCCCATCCTGCCTGGGCCAGGCTGCAGACGTGAGGGGAGGGAGATTCTGGTGTCATCCTCTGTCCTGGGGTGTCTGTGCTCAGACCCTGGTGTCCCTCTCTTTCCTGGGGTGTCTGTGTTCAGACTCTGGTGTCCCTCTCTGTCCTGGGGTGTCTGTGCTCAGACTCTGGTGTCCCTCTCTGTCCTGGGGTGTCTGTGCTCAAAGCCTACATGCAGGGCAGTGGGCCCACAGATTTTGGATGCAGGAGCAGCCCCAGCAGGTGGGAGCAGCACCGGGGCTGGAGGTGGCCCAGGACAGGGGACACAGGGTCCATTTTCACTGTGTCACCTGTGGTGGCTCTGGCAGCCCAGCCCCTCCTCCCCAGGAGCCCTTTGCTGTCTGCTCCCTCTGTCCCCGGGCTCAGAGCCCCCAGGGGCACAGGGCAGTGCCACCCCCAGCACAGGAGATGTGTCCCCTGTCCCCTTTGGGGGTCTGTGCCCACTCCCAGCTGCTCTTGCAGAAGTGTCTGTGCTGGTCCCTGCTTGCCAGGTGACCTTGGGTGTCACACCATCCCCTGCTGCCCCCCTGGAGCAATCTCCCCTGGCTTCCTGCAGCCCCCCATTAAGCTCCTTCAGGCTGGAAGCCTAACGAGCAGAGGAAATTAATTCCTTGCCTCCCTGCACTCCCGGGGCTCTGCTCAGCGTGCCCTCCAGGGATCACAGGCCCCTTTGACTGCCCCCTCCCTCCCCCCCTTGTATTTTGGAGGATGTTTAACAAGGGAGATGGAGGGGACAGCTCAGCTGGGGGGAAACAAAGGCGCCTTCAGAGCTCTGTGTCCGTGCTGAGTGTGCCGGGCTCGGGGCACTGCTCTGAGCTCAGGCCCTGCCAGCAGCCCTGCCTTGTCAGGCACCCTGGGCTGTGGTGCCCAGCAGGGTCCCCTCGCCCCCTCCCCTGGGCACTGTGAATAGAAACCAGGCTGCCCTTCTGCCCTGACACGGGGCTGCTGGCTGTGATGGGACGTGTCCTACACGTGGCACAGGGTGGGGATGCTGCTGACCCCACAGCCTGGGCTTTGGGGTGTCCTGGGAGTGGGGGGACACTGCTGACCCCACAGCCTGGGCTTTGGGGTGTCCTGGGAGTGGGGGGACACTGCTGACCCCACAGCCTGGGGTTTGATGAGCTGTGGAAAGCCGGTGCAGGGACCTGCCCAGTCCCCGTCCCCTCAGTGGGAGCTGCTGGCTGGGCTGGGGCAGCAGCAGGGTGGGTGACTCCCTAGATGTTTGCAGGCGCTGCCTGGACAGTGGAAATCTTGCTTTTTGTCCCAGCTGCTTCCTTGTAGCCCCCTGCCAATCCCTGCAGGGAGGATGCCTCACCTGCCTGGAGGTTCCCAGCAGGAGCCTGACCTTTACATGCTCTCCTTCCATGAGGAAGAAGGATCCCCTCAGGGGCTCACAATCCTTCCCTTCCTCTGGGAAATGCCCTGTGCCAGCCCCTTGCTGCTGCCCAGCTTTGGGAGCAGTGTGGGGACAGCCACAGGCCAGCCAGGGTGTCCCCAAGCTCTGGGGCACACGCTGTCCCCTCCTTCCAGCCATCCCCATCAGTCAGCACGTCCGAGCTGCCTCTGGGGTGACCCTTGGCCTCTGCTGCTGTCCCCGGAGACCCAAAGCCAGCTGTGCCACGCCAGCTGTGCTGTGAGGGTGTTTGGTGGCTGCCAGGAGGGATGGAGCTGCAGCTCTTGCTTTCTGCCCTGTCCAGAGCTCCAGGTTTGCTGGAATTCAGGCCCATTTTGCTTTGTCTTAACCCCAACACCCCCTGGATTTTTCCTGCTCCCCTCAGTGCTGGACCAGCTCCTGCCAGAGCTCAGCGTTCTGCTCAAGCTGCTGGACCACGAGTACCTGAGTGCCACCACGCAGGAGAAGAAGCTGGCTGTCTCCACCATCCTGCAGAAGCTGCAGCCCCCTGCAGGTCTGTGTCCCTCTCCCGTGGTGCCCCGTGGCTGTTCCCAAAGGCACTGGGTGTCCCCAGCAGGGCAGGGATGAGCCCAGCACCTGCTCAGCCCCCTCAGGGCACGCTGCTCGCTGCTTTCCCTTCCCAGCCCCGCCCTGCCCCGGGAGCAGGGCTGCCTCAGCCCTGCCTGGATGCAGGAGGGCTGCTCCCTGCGGAAATGCTGCTTCCCAGAGCTTTTCCTGCCCCGGGGTTTGTGCTGAGCGCAGGGGTTTCCGCGGGAAGGCCGGCACTGTGCACCTGGGGCTTCACAGCCCTCCCCACTCCTGCCCTCCCGGGGGTTCCTCAGCGTGCCCGGGGGTTCCTCCACCCCCAGCGCCTGCTCTGTGTCCCTGGGCTGCTGTTTGTGGGGACAGGGGCTGCCCGTGCCTGCCCCAGGCTCAGAGCATCCCCGTCAATTCCAGGGAAGGATGTGGACTACATGTACGTCAACACAGCGTCCCTGGGCAATGGCACCAGCTTCGTGGAGTCTCTCTTTGAGGAGTTTGGTACGTTTGAGTCCCTCTTTCAGGAGTTTGGCACATTTTGAGTCTCTCTTTGAGGAGTTTGGTACAGTTTGAGTCCCTCTTTCAGGAGTTTGGCACATTTTGAGTCGCCCTTTGAGGAGATTGATACGTTTGAGTCCCTCTTTGAGGAGTTTGGTACATTTTGAGCCCCTCTTTGAGGAGTTTGGCACATTTTGAGTCCCTCTTTGAGGAGTTTGGTACATTTTGAGCCCCTCTTTGAAGAGTTTGGTACAGTTTGAGTTCCTCTTTGAGGAGTTTGGTACAGTTTGAGTTCCTCTTTGAGGAGTTTGGTACAGTTTGAGTCTCTCTTTGAGGAGTTTGGTACGTGTGGCTGAGCTGGAGGGGAGCCCTGGGGGTCATGCTGGGTGCCTGCTGGTCCTGGGGTCCCTTGGGAGAAGGGTGACAGCTACATCCTTGTGTGCAGAGTGGGCATCATCACTTTGGGTGCTTGTTCCTGCTCCCCTGTGTCTGTTTGGGGGCTGGCCATGAGGGAATCCACTCTCCAGCTGTGTTTCCCAGTGATTTCCATCTCCCAGCACCTTCCCAGGGAAGGGCCATGGAGGGAGATCCCCAGAGGGCACAGCTGGGGTGTCCAGCTCTGCTTTCCTGCTCCCTTCAGCTCTCTTTACCCCGTGCAGACTGTGACCTGCGGGACCTGCAGGACATGCAGGAGGAGGAGGGGGACACCAGCGACGGCGTTGGCGTGGAGCTGGCCAGGAACCAGCCAGCCAAACCTGTAAGTGCCTGGCTGTCCCCAGGCCAGGGGGAGGTGGCAGTGGCCAGGGTGTGACCCTTCCTGTGCCCTGCTGGGGCTCCTGCTGCTGCCTGGCTCATGCTGGAGGTGTTTCTGCTCCAGGCTGCTGTGGATCCTGCTCCTCCACTGCCCACCACTCCCCCTCCTGAGGATTACTACGAGGAGGCGCTGCCCCTGGGCCCGGGCAAGGCCCCTGAGTACATCACCTCCCGCAGTGAGTGCTGCTCCATCCAGCCCTGCAGGAGGGTGGGGATGCCCCACGAGCTGCCCACTGCATCCCTCACCTGCCTGAAGAACCAGGCAGCTCTCAGTGGGCTGGGCTGCTCATCCTGGGGAAGGAATTGTCACTCCTGCCCCACTCCCTTCCATCCCACTTGTTACTGCAAGGAGCAGCAGCTCCAGCCAGGCTGGGAATGAGGGGATGGGGAGAGGTCAGAGCCGTGGGAGGACCAGTGCTGGGATGAGGGTGTGCCCCACGGGGCATCCATGAGGGAAAACCAGCTCCCTGTGCTTCCCCTGCAGACAGCTCCAGCCCCCCAAACTCCATCGAGGACGGCTATTACGAGGATGCAGACAGCAACTACCCCGTCACCAGGATAAACGGGGAGCAGAAAAATTCCTGTAGGTACCTGGGCGTCCTCGACAGGGAGGGGAGGGCAAAGTCCAGCCCGAGGAGGGGCTGAGCAAAGGGCTGGGGGCTGCTGGGGTTGAGGCTGGAGAACCAGGATTCCAATCTGTGAGCCTCGCAAAGAAATAAACCAGCCCAGGGCTCTGGACAGATGCACCTGGGGCTGGCGCTCGGCCCAGGAGCATCCTGCTGGGATTCCAGGGGAAATGGAGATGGCTGGTGCCAAACCCTGCTGTTTCCAGAGGATGACACGGAATCCACCCAGCCCAGCTCTGTCTGGAGCCTGCTGGGCATGGGGAACCCTGGCACCTTTTAGGGTGACTCCCCTGCTTCCTTCCAGACAATGACTCGGATGCCATGAGCAGCTCTTACGAGTCCTATGACGAGGAGGAGGAGGAGGGCAAGGGCCAGCAGCTGACACACCAGTGGCCCTCAGAGGAGGCCTCCATGAACCTGGTGAAGGATTGCCGGATCTGCGCCTTCCTCCTGCGCAAGAAGCGCTTTGGACAGTGGGCCAAGCAGCTCACCATCATCCGGGATGGCAAACTGCTGGTGAGCCTGGCCTGGGGGGCACAGAAACCCCCTGGGGAGTTGGGAGGGTGGCTGAGCCCAAGCTGAAGGAAGAAAGCACCATCCCAACAAAGCCCCTGCCCCAAGGCTGCCACACAAGCAGCTCACCTTGCAAGGGAACAGAGGGCTCCCCTATTTTTGGGACACCACAGAGTGAAGGGCACCCTCAGGCTGTTGCACGGCCTGAGCCACCTCCATCTGTGCCACCAGCGAGGGACCCTGAGACCCCGTGCCACCTGTGAGACCCCCCAGCACGGCAGCCAAGCAGGCAGGTAGGTTTGGCTGAGCCCTGAGCAGTTCCCTCTGCTTCCCTTAGTGCTACAAAAGCTCCAAGGACCGGCAGCCACACATGGAGGTGCCCCTGAGCACCTGCAACGTCATTTATGTCCCCAAGGATGGGCGGCGCAAGAAGCACGAGCTGCGGTTCTCGCTGCCGGGGGCCGAGGCGCTGGTGCTGGCAGTGCAGAGCAAGGAGCAGGCTGAGGAGTGGCTCAAGGTACCACTGCTCCTGGCAGGGGCATGCACAGCCTCCCCTTGGCATCCTCCCTGCCTGAGCTGGGGAGGGGGCTGCCCTGGGAACGGCCTTGCCCCGCTGGAAGGGGAGGGGGCTTTGCTGCTGTCTCTTATCGGCCGCTTCCCAGGGCCTGGGCGGCTCTGGTGCTGATAGCCTGGCTGGGGGATGTTTGCTCTCCCCTTCCTCTTCCCCAGGGCCCTTTCCTGCCTTTGTTCAGGGCCGGGAAGCAGGGACTGTGGGGAAGGGGTGGCGGGTGGGAAAGGAGCCTCTGGGCACACCACCGAGGCAGTGTCACCCCAAATGTGGGAGAACAGGGTTGTTTTACACACCCAGGACATGGCACACCTTAACACAGCGGGGTCACGAGGTTTCCTGTGCTGGCAGGATGATGCTGGCTCAGCACCTAAGTCTCTCCCTTCTGAGATTTCCAAAACCCCTGACAAAATCCACAAAACTGGCTGGAGTTTTGAAGGGGCCGAGGTGTGAGCAGTCCCGATCTGGGTTTGCTGCCCCAAGCTGTGGGGGCCAGGACCTGTCCCCCCAGTTCAGCCTGGCTCTGGTAGTGAAGGAGCTGAGCCAGGGAGGGCAGCCCTGGCCCTGGGGTCATGTTGAGGTGCCAGCTGGGGCTGTCTCTGCAGGTGATAAAGGAAGCCAGCAGTCCTGCAGCAGGCGGGATGGAAGCCCCCACCTCCCCAGTGCTGCCGTGCAAGATGGAGCTGGACAAGGTGATGGTTTCTAAGGGCCCTGTGTGGGGCTGCTGCGGACAAACCTGGGGAACACGGGGCTGGAGGACCCCAAATTCCTGGGGCTGCACGGGGAGCCCTTCCCACTCTCACAGCAGCTCTGCAGGCCTGTGCAGGGGGAACAGGAGCTGGATCTCCCAGCCCTGTGCAGGGGGAACAGGAGCTGGATCTCCCAGCCCTGTGCAGGGGGAACAGGAGCTGGATCTCCCGGGCCTGTGCAGGGGGAACAGGAGCTGGATCTCCCAGCCCTGTGCAGGGGGAACAGGAGCTGGATCTCCCAGCCCTGTGCAGGGGGAACAGGAGCTGGATCTCCCGGGCCTGTGCAGGGGGATGAAGGGCTGGCAGTGGCTGGGGCATGGTGCTGATGAGGCTCTGCTGTCCCACAGCGGCTGTCCCAGGAGAAGCACACCTCAGACTCGGACAGTGTGGCCATAGGTGACACCGGCTCCCCAGCCACCCGCAGAGAGCACGGCGAGCACGGTACAGTCCCTGTGCCCACTGCCCCCCTGCAGCCAGCTGGGATGCCAGGACACACCAGGGTCACACAGCTACCCTGTCCTTCCAGGGAAAGGCAAAAAGAGCGGCCTGGCTGACCTGAAGGGCTCGATGAGCCGGGCAGCAGGGAAGAAAATCACCAGGATCATCAGCTTCTCCAAGAAGAAGCCATCCCCCGAGGACACCCAGACCTCCTCCACCGAGGAGGACATCCCCTGCTGCGGTTCGTGCGGGCTGGGGGTGGAGTGGGGTCAGTGGGGAGTGGCATCCTTCCCCCAGCATGGCTGCAGGGCTGAGGGGTGGGGACGGGCTCACTGGGGAGCTGTGACAGTGCCACAGGCTGGGAAATGCTGCCCAGGCCTGGCTCTGCAAATTCCAGTGACAGGTGGGCAAGGGGTCACCCATGTCCCCAAGACCAGGCTCGGGGGACTGCGTGGCACCGAGCTGGCAGCTCCCCTGGGCACAGCTGGTTGTCTGGAGGGGAAACTGAGGCACAGAAGGGCTGGTTGAGTAGGAAGCCTTGCTGTGACCTCTGTCTTGCCAAAAGCTGCGCGAGGCCCAGGCGAGCAGGCGCTGATGCCCTTCCCTGCGCTGCCATCCCCAGGCTACCTGAGCGTGCTGGTGAACCAGTGCTGGAAGGAGCGCTGGTGCCGCCTCAAGGGCAACACGCTCTACTTCCACAAGGAGCGCACGGACCTGCGCACGCACGTGAACGCCATCGTGCTGCGGGGCTGCGAGGTGGTGCCCGGCCTGGGCCCCAAGCATCCCTTCGCCTTCCGCATCCTGCGCCACGGGCACGAGGTGGCGGCGCTGGAGGTGAGCGGGGCGGGACAGCCTGCTGGGGACGGGGTTGCAGTCCGGGGGATGGTCAATGTCCCATGCAAGCAGTGGCTTGTTTGGCCCTCCCCTGGAAAGCTCAGAGCAGCTTTTGGGGAAGCTGCAAGGGAATTTTGTGCGTAGAGGGGGATTGTATACAGCAGGGCTTGGCATCAGGAGGCGGCAGGGAAGAGAGGCTGGGAGTTGGGCATGCACCCCAACTCCTCCTCTGTCCTCCAGGCAAGCTGCTCTGAAGACCTGGGCCGCTGGCTGGGTCTCCTCCTGGTGGAAACAGGCTCCCAGACAGCCCCAGAGGCTTTGCACTACGACTACGTGGATGTGGAGACCATTGCCAACATCGTGACGGCCGTGAGACACTCCTACCTGTAAGGCTGTGCTCCTGCTGTGCCAGGGCTGAGGGCTGGGCATGGTGAACCTTGGCCCTGTGGCTTCCTTGGAACGGGCACAGGCTGGGCTGTGCTGTGTGGCTGTGATCTCTGGGACACGCTGTGCCCCTTGGGCAGGATGGAAGCTGAAAGGTTTCATCAGTGCTGATGAAGGGTGTGGTAGGGTAGGGCTGTGAGATGCTGAAAGGGCTCCCTGAGGGGCTGGCAAGGATGTTCTGGAAAGGAAGACCCCACCCCTCCTTCTGCAGGTGGGCCAGCTCCTCCCAGGACCAGCGAGCAGACTCCTCTCGGGTGGTGTACGATGATGTCCCCTATGAGAAGGTCCAGGTGAGCACGACTTCATGGCTCGTCCTCTCCCACCACAGTGGCCCAGGGAGCCGTGCCCGGGCTGGGGTGGCCCTGCAGGTGTCTCAGCTCGCTGTCTCTCCTCCCAGCAGGCGGAGGAGGAGCCAGGGCGGCCGGGAGGAGCTCAGGTGAAGCGCCACGCCTCCTCCTGCAGCGAGAAGTCTCGGCGGGTGGACCCGCAAGTCAAAGTGAAGAGACACGCGTCCAGTGAGTCCCCGGGCCACAAAGCTCCCCAGGGCTCCCGGACGGGGCGGGACGGGGCTGTTCCCCGCAGGGATGTGCAGCCTCGGGCCGTGGGTGGGCTCAGCTGGACCAGGGTGCCATCGGTGCAGCCCTTCGTGGGCTCTCCTGTGCCTGCAGGTGCCAACCAGTACAGGTACGGCAAGAACCGGGCCGAGGAGGACGCCAGGCGATTCCTGACGGAGAAGGAGAAGCTGGAGAAGGAGAAGGCATCGATCCGCAGCGAGCTCATGTTGCTGCGGAAGGAGAAGCGGGAGCTGCGGGAAGCCATGAAGGGCAGCACGGGTAGGTCGGGGCCCTCGGAGCGCCGCGGCTGCTGCGACACGCTGGGGCACGGAGCTGGGCTGGCACAGGGACAGTGTGGCCAGGAGCTGGGCTGGCACAGGGACACCGGGCTGGCACAGGGACACCGGGCTGGCACAGGGACAGTGTGGGAGCTGGGCTGGCACAGGGACACTGGGCTGGCACAGGGACACCGGGCTGGCCACAGGGACACCGGGCTGCCACAGGGACACCAGGCTGGCCACAGGGACACCGGGCTGCCACAGGGACACAGGGCCGGCAGCTGGGCTGGCTGCAGTGCTCTGCCGGGCTGGCAGCCCCATCTAGTGTCGCCGTGCAGGAGGATGGGTGCATTGTCCCGGCGCTGAGCCGGGTGATTGTGCGCGCAGGGCCGAGGCTGCAGGAGCTGGAGCAGCGGGTGGCGGTGCTGGAGGAGCGGTGCCGGCAGAAGGAGGAGTCTCGGGTCGATCTGGAGCTCAAGCTGACCGAAGTGAAGGAGCAGCTGAAGCAGTCGCTGGCAGGAGGGCCGGCCCTGGGGCTGGCCGTGACCAGCAAGGCTGAGAATGGGGTATGCATCCCTTTTTCTTCACTCACAGCTCCAAATTCTGCAAGAAACAGTCGCTGGGCTATTGTGGGGAGAGGGGACAACCCTGTGGCATTGTCCCATTGAGGACAGAGGTGTGTGATTTGCATTTTGTCACCCCAACTTTTATTTCATGAGAGTTCATGCTTTTCTTTTTTTTAAATCTTGTTGTCAATGCCTCCTGGGTTTCCTCAGCTTTTCTTACTCCTCCTTTTCCACAGGAAACTACAAACAAGCCAAACGGGAGCCCCCCTGAGCACTTGGTGCCTGTGAACTGTGCGGCAGAGCTGAGGAAGAGAAGCCCCTCCATCATCCCTGCCAACACGGGGAGCGTGCTGCGGAAAGCCAAGGTCCTGCTCAGCTCTCCCTCTCCTCCCTGGCCCCACGGGAAATCCCAGTCTTTGCCCTTTGTTTCACCATGAAATCATGGCACTGCAGGGCTGGCTGGGAGAGGGAAATCATCACCCTACAGTGCCCAGGGCAGCAGTGAAAATGCCTGGAAAATGCTGGGTCCAAAGCCCCCAGGAGGGAGGGATGAAGTGTGGCTTTCCAGTGATGTCTCCTCATCCCGTTTTTTGGTTTGTTTTTTTTTTTCCTTTTCTCTGCAGGAATGGGAAAAGAAGCAGACTTAAGTCAGCCTGCCAAGCCCCAAACACAGACAGGGGATCACAAAGGAGCTACAGCCCCGTTTCCCCAAGACACTGGGAGGTGCTGGGAAGGCGTGGTGGGAAGAGCCTTCTCCAGCCCTCAGCACCACGGACTCTATAAACCAGGGGAAGGGGGCGGGAGGGGATTTGGGAGGCGGGTGGGGAAAGGGAGTTCCTTGTGGATCAGGGTCACAAACTACTGGGAAACCCAGCTCTGGGAGGAGCCTGCCCCAGAGCCAGGAGTCCGACACAAACTCTGGTGCAGAAGGAAGGAGGGGAGAGCCTGGGGCTGGCACTTGGCTCTGCCCAGCAGGTGCTCCAGGTTTTGGGATCAGTGTATGTCCAGGCTAACATTTGCCAAAGCATCCATGGACTCGTTGGGGTTTTTGGCACCCTCAGTATGGGGATTCAGGAGCTGCTCAGGACCAGCCACTTTGGAGATGCTGACTGTTCACCCTGCTCACTGCCCCCAGCTCTGCAGGGTCTCATCTCAGGGTTCCTCATGGCTTGAGCTTGCTGTGCCTCAACCAAGTGCCTTTGTCCAATATTTCCTTCTTGTCCTCCAGGCAGTAAGTGTGAGGGCATGCTGCCTTCCCTTGGAATCCAGGAAGCTCAAGTGTCAGCACTGGAAAGCAAATTAACAAAAGTGGACACCTTTTACCTTTGCTAAACAGCTTAGAAGTGCTGCAGAGGGCTGGGGATGGAGGCAGGCCAGCTTTCTGCCCTGGTCCCATGCTGGTTTTGGGGGGAGCAGGGAAGGGGACAGGGCTGTCTCCTGGCCAACAGCACATTCACACTCTGGCTGCTGCACTCAGACACAGGTTGACAAGGCATGTGATCAAAATGGAGTGAAGGGAAGTCTAAAAAATTTTTAAAAATCAAGGCAGCAGGGCTATTGGAGCAGAAAAGTGAAATAGAGTAAGGTCATTCAGCACAGCAGAAACAAGGGACAGGAATGGACAGGAAAGGCCCCAGCTTTTGTGCTGGGAACAAGGGAGCCACCATCACCCTCTCATGCTCTGTCACAATTAACCTCTGGAGCTCGCTCTTCCACAGCCCTGTGTTAGCACCTAGGTAAGCAGCTTTTAATAAAAATGCTGGCACTGGCCTGCCTGGTCCTCTGGCTGAGGGAACAGGGTGGGAATGCTACTCCTGCCCCCAGGTAGAGGGGCTGGGGTGGGCACAGCACCCCTGTGGCAGCAGCTGCTGGGACAAGCAGCCCCCTGAAAGCACATCAGAAAATCTCAGACTGGTTTGGGTTGGAAGGGACCTAAAGCTCATCTCGTTCAAGGAGATGGACACTTCCACTATCCCAGCTTCCTCAGGCTCCATCTACCTTGGCCTTGGACCCATCCACCCTGGGGGACAGAGCCCATGTCCGAGCCAAGGGGACAGAGCTGTGTGCCCGTGTCCGAGCCAAGGGGACAGAGCTGTGTGCCCGTGTCCGAGCCAAGGGGACAGAGCTGTGTGCCCGTGTCCCAGCCAAGGGGACAGAGCTGTGTGCCTGTGTCCCAGCCAAGGGTACAGAGCTGTGTTCCCAGTGTCCAAGTCCAAACTCTGCTGGGGACAGGACTGGGCCTGGGACTGAGTCCCGAGGGCATGGAGCTGTGTCCAAGGCTGAGATCAGGGAACCGCTGCTGGGTGTCCAGGTCTGATCCCTGGGACACCGGAGCTGTGTCTGGGGCCGAGCTCCAGAGAACCGATTCTACATGCCCGGGTCCGGTCCTTCGGATCTGTGTGTGGGGCTGAGCTCGGGGCTGAGCTCCAGATCTTCTCCTTGGGACACCGGAGCTCTGGCCGGGGCTGAGCTCAGGAAACCGGTGCTGCGTGTGCAGGTCCGATCTCTGGGACACCGAAGCTGTGTCCGGGCCCCAGTCCCGGGGGCCAGGCGCCGTGTCCGGAGCCAGCCCCCGGTATCCCGGCCCCATGTGCCCTGAGCCGAGTCCCGGGGTCCCGGAGCCGAGTCCCGGGGTCCCGGAGCCGCGTGTGCTGCGGCGGGCGGAGCACGGTCCCCCCGCAGCACCCCGCCGTGTCGCGGAGCCCTCAGCCGGGGGCCCCGCCCGCTCCCGGGGCCGTGTGGGAGCTGTAGTTCGGCGCTGACGCGGCCGCGCCGCCGCCTCCTCCGCCGCTCCGTGCCGGGCCATGGCCGCCCGCTGCCTGCGGCGCCTCGGTGCCCTGCTGCCTGCCAGCAGG